>JAUKNK010000186.1:672500-867500 GCA_030765055.1 Mantis religiosa
TCTCTCTACAATCCTAATCACTAATAGCTTGCACACTCTTTTACTCAACCACCAAGTTCAGATTCATTTAGATAATTCTTTCGTGGTGTTGCAATTTTCACAAATGGTAGTGTATTTCTTGGTATTTTAAACATTATTTCAGCAAATTACATAAATTCAAGATCCTGTACCAGTATTTTAATACCCTTCACAACCAATCCTTTTCTTGTTATTCTTTCCATTTCAATTTGCGCAATTTCATTTGTTGGTTTTAGGAACCCCAGAACTTTCTATAAAACATCCTGTGAAGAAAATCTACACATTCCTTCCTGTTTTCAAATCCATATTTCAGTACTCTGACATTCGAGTTCTTCTACTGAGTAATACATCCTTTCAAACCATTTCTCCTCCATCTCTGGCATTTCATAAGGTTCATTAAAAAAGAAACGAGCCAGAGACATAGTTACAGAAACCAGTACCTGTATATGTGTTTGGAGGAATTTAGTAACAGTGACGTCAAAATTAATCTCAGAAACTATTTGTAGTTGGTTTATTAATACTCGTCACTTGTTTATATTTATGAGAGACTAGTTTCAAAGGCATTTGCCTCCATTTTCAATCTCTTTCCAACTGGCATCTGTTGTCTGCTCTCTCTCTCTCTGGTGTTGGAACTATGAACTTCTTTGTCAAATTATCTACTGGTGAGATTTCAAAGTTCATTACAATCCTTATTTTTCCATATGAATATGTTCTCCTATGTTGTCAATTTATTTTGGTTTATCACTCCTTTAAAAAATTTTGGATTGGGATCAATGTCACGGTTTTCATTCCAAAAGTGAAATGCTACTGCTGACTTATCTTCTTGTTTCAATCTGTTCAGTTAACAGATACGGAATATACCAGATAAGGTGTAAGAATTGTGAAAAATGCTACATAGGTCAAACTAAAAGAAATCTAAACCAGAGTCAAAGAGCACTTTAGAAACATCAGATCGTCTTTTGGTTGGTAGAATTTTAATGTCTGGTTCGGAAATTTCTCTCATGCCTCATGTTCTAAGTTATGGTTTTTGATTTTGGGTAGTTTAAGTGAGCTTAAGTCTTAATTCATTGGCCATCTGAACTGGGAGGTTCGCTGCAGTTGATTCCACTTTTGCTATGATTTAAATTGGGATCTACTGCGGTGAAGGTGCAAATTTAAGTCCTTTTGCTAATGTAGACTTTATGGGTTCGTCGATGACTGATAAATTTACTACAAGACTCTTTGTCTAGTTGTGCCAGTTATGTAATTGCTGAAACTTCTTCTCTTTGCATTGGACAGAAGTTACGTAGGTGTAGTCTGCAATGATGGTTGAGACATGGTCAAGGGTCTACCATACTGGTGACTAGACCTACAGATAACTTTATATGGAGTTCGAACAATGCAGTTTCTACATTCTGAAATTCATTTCCTATATGAGTAATTCTTTCCTATAGTAGCGTTAAAAAAATTGTGTAGGATTTTCCTTGCAGTTGCAGAGCCTTTGTGGTGTTTGTGAGGAAATTAAATGCTAGTAGTCAAAGAAGCACACTTTCTTCTTGCACAGCTTCGTGAACTGCTGGATTTCTTTGTAGATTAGTTGAAATAACAGTGCAAAAATTGGACAAGAGCTCAGAAGTAGCTCATAATAAAATAAGCAAAACATATTTCATGTATATGCCAGAAGATACAACCTTCTCCAGAAGATACAGATGTGCATCAGACATGGGCTGTAGAAGCCTGTGCATCCATATCCGATTTCTTTATAATAATATTTGTTTATTAATTTTTAGATGAGTCGTATTTACTACACATCTGCTTCACTTCCGTACCTATTTTGAGGACCTCTTTTTTTCAAATCATCGTTTGCATCTTCGGCTCTTATGCGACTAAAGCTTGATCCAGTGGTGTGGGTAATTCTGGGGTTGCTGCTGCCATCTGTTGATTTAGTGATGAACTGCAGCAATCCCAGAATCACCCACACCACTGAATCAAGCTTTAGTCGCATAAGAGCCGAAGATGCAAACGATGATTTGCGAAACATATCCTCAAAATAGGTACGAAAGTGAAGCAGATGTGTAATAAATACGACTCATCTAAAAATTAATAATTATTTCGCTTCACTGTGGTGTTCCAATACAGTTAAATCTCGATAATATTTGTTTGTTGGGTGAGAATGCTATTGTCAGCTTATCTGTTTAACTAATAAGCTTAGTCCATAACTCTTATAATACTTTCATTGGACATGTTTGGAAACAATTTTATTTCACTTAACATAAACATAATCTTAGTGTTGTGAATATTGCAGCAGTCCAAGCTGACCATACAATGCTTGTTGAATAAGCCAACAAAGCCAATACAGACTGTAGTTGATTGTGATTGTTTTTCAGGACCAATAATGATTCGGCTAGCAGCCGTGCCTCATCGACATCCTCCTCCACCTCCTCATCGGGTTCTGCATCTGGAACCACGAACAGTAGCAGCAGCAGTAGTCGCAGTTCGCATCCCCCTGATTATAATATGGAACTTGAATTTGAATAGCCCCTTTCTCCTAAGATGCTGTTGTCACCATTCTGTTTGGACCACTGCATCCTTCCCCACAACTAGTTAGAAAAGTGCTCAATTTTAACTTCAAAATATAATTGTTATTTTAATTCAGCTTTCTTTTTATTATGGTAACTGCACTATAATTCTTATTAATGTTCAGTGTTAAATGTTAATCATAAAGTTATTAAATTTGTTCATTTTTTTTTCATTCAGCTAAACAAGTTTGTGAAATACATTTATGGAAAAATCTCCCTTGAGTATTTAGTATAAATGTATACTTTGATATCAGAAATAATATACGAGCTGGATACAGTTAATTATTTTTCAACCATATATTACTTGGAAGAAAATTTGTGTGCAGTATTTGTTTTCTAGATTGAGACTGTGAGTGTGAAAGATAGTGGTCTGTATGAGTGAGCTAGCATCTTCTGTACATAATTGTTTTTCATTGTTTTTCATTTTATCAGTTTCTGTAAGATAAGATAAGGATATTCATATGTTTTTGACAGTTGTAACAGTTTCTTGGCACAAAGAACACTGAAAGCATTATAAAGAAAGTGAGAATGAATATCATGTTTGAACCACCAGACTAAAGTTTTTAGAACTGGTTGGCACAAAGGACACTGAAAGCTTATAAAGAAAATGAGAGTGAGTTTTAAGCATGTTTGAACCACCAGACTTGATATTTAGAACTGGTTGGCACAAAGAACACTGAAAGCATTGTAAACAAAGTGAAAACTAATTTCAATATGTTTGAACCATCCGACTAAAATATTTAGAACTGGTATATTTAATGGGTGGCCAGCTTAAATGTTGTAGTTATGTACTGGTTCGTGAATTAAAAGTTTTATGTATCACACACCTACCCTAAAATTGTTAATATTTGTGACAGTACCTATAAATGGTTGCAGCATTTGGAATAGAAACTTGAATTTGAAATAGAGTGTAGAGAAAATAATGCTTCTTGGGAAGAACTAAAGTGGAATAGAAACTTGGATTGCCAGTGAAAGCCTTGTGTAGGCAAACTAGTAAGTATAGCCCTGAAACTTTGCAGGAAAAGCAATGAACTAGATAGCAAGCTCAGTGCAATAGCCCTAAAATAGTTGTAACACTGTAGCTTAAGCTGGTTCGAAGAAGGTAAACAGGAGCAGAATGCAATATCAGTTCTGAATTTACAGAAGCCATTCAAAATATGAATTTGGTAGGTAGTGACCAACATTATGTTCATGCATGATTAGCATTATGATCAGGGTACAAAAGGGGTCGTACTTACGTTTTAGCATATTTACTGATTTTGTTGTCAGATATAACCCACATAATTTCAACCGAACCTGAATTTTTACACGACTTTTTATATAAATTCTTCCAAATCAGCTTCTTTTCTTTCAACCAGAGTTTAGTTAGTGTGTGGGACAGTGTAATAGAAAGTAAGTAGCAATTTTTCCATTTCAAATGTATACAAGGATTTCTCATAGCTATGGTTTTTATCAAGGCATAACCATATGACATTTCTGTTCCTCACATAGTGAAATATTCGCCTAACTCCTTTTAATTTGTTTTAGCACTGGCACTTGGAATCTGTTAGGAAGTTGAAACTTGATAATGGTTATATATTTATTTTTGTTTGTAGCAATAAATTTTTGCAGTTTTTTTCAATGTGATTTTGTTTTAGCCCTTCTTTTTTTCATTACTGGATCACTTAAATGATCAACTGTATAAAAAGGTCTATTTACTGAAGAATCTTGCATGTGCTCATATGTAACTCTTAAGAGGAATTTGAAAACTCTAAATTGGAATTAACAGTGAAGTAATGTAATAATTAAAATTATACAATGAGTTAACTGAAACACACTGTACTTCACATACCACAAATTTTCTTTTAGTGTGTTTCGCCTCCACTGGAAGGCATTATCAAGAAATTGTCAACTGGCTAGAACCTTGGTGTTCCAGCTGATCATGGTTCTCCAGTGACTTTTGAAATTTTTTGGTTGTTCATGGGTGATGTGTGAATTTCTTGTATGTTTTTGTCCTTAAAAGCTATTAAGGTGATCTCATTCAACTGTTTTATCATTTATCGCCATTTCTGTTATTATTTAATATTAGGTCATGTATTCCATATCATCCATTGATATGTTAATCATTCTGTATTAGGCTATTGATGACTGCATGTGTGTCTTTCCTGTTAATGCCAAATTTTAACTTGCCACTATCTTTAATTATTTTTAGGTCCAGAAAGGGAAGCATGTTGTTGGTTTCTATTTCCATTGCGAAATTGATGGTGGGTTCCTGTAAATTTAATAGTTTTAGTGCATCAGTGCTGTTTTTTTTTTTTATTATTGCAAATATATCATCTGCATATCTGACCCAGGTTTTAAAAATGTAAGGGAAGGCAGTGGTAATATGAACTTCAAAGTGGTTCATGAACAGGTTGGCCAGGAAAGGTGATAAGGGGTTGCCCATTGCTAGTCCAAATTGTTGGTAAAATTTCTCTGGAAAGGTGAAGAAAGTTTGTGCTCAATACAGATTTCTGTTAATTTAATGTTTCTTCTATGTGAGTATTGATCATATCAATAGATTCTAGCCATTTCCTTAGAATAGTGAGTAATTTTTGCTTAAGGACACTTGGGAACAATGATTTCACGTCAAATGATACAAGTATGTCAACTGAAAAATTTGTATCTTTGATTTTGTTTCTATTAAATCCAGAAAGTTTGTCATACTTCTGCTTTCAAATTTGGGTAGAGAACTGAGACATTTTGACAACCATTTTGCTGATACGCTGATGTGTTGATATTGTTAAATGGTCTCATGCAGGTTCCAGGTTTGTCAGTTTTGGGCAGGCCATAAATACATGCCAAATTTGTATTATCTATTTTAATCTTGTAGAAGTCTTCTTTGGGTATGATACTATTTTTTATTGCTTCATTTACTGCTTTGGTGCATTTATTTAGGAGTGCATGTTTAACTTCCATGAGTTAGTCAGATTTTAGAAGATCTTGCATTCTAGACAAGTAATCTTCTTTGTCCATTATTACTGTTTTATTGCCCTAATATAATATTCTTTAATGGCTTGATTTGAGTGACCATTCTAAGTAAAAATTTAGCTCTTTGGCCTTGCTAACAGAAACTGTAGATAGCATAATAGTGGCTCATGGGTGATAAGAATTGCAAAAACGAATTTATACTGAATTATATGTAACTGAGAGATACTTGTTTTGAACTAAGTTGTGTACAACTATAAGTGTAGCTCTAATCCAATGTTTTCCAAAACTGAAATAATCAGAATCAAGTTCAAAACTTACAAAAAGCTCATACTTACTGGCTGTAACAAGATTTAAACAAATGCATTGTAATGTATCCAGTGTGTTACATTCTTAGTACTTTCTGCATCTTTGATTGTTTATTTTTATATAACTTCTACAGACTATTCTAACAAGAGCTTATTTTTCTACCTACTTAATGTAATCGGGAGAAACTTACATTTCTGTCTACCTCCAGTGATTTCCAGACTTTTTCCACAAAATTTCAGATATGCTTAGGTCATGCCATCTTAATAGTTTATACTTTATAGTTTATACTTTAATCAGAGTTATTATTGTCATTTCTGAGATAATTCAGAATTTAAAAGGTATCATCTTTATAAAGGGTAATTTTGGATGGAGAGCATTTTCTTGAAAATCTCATGTTTTATCTTTTGAAGATGCTGAACCTAAATACCAAGTTTAGTTATGCGTGTTTGGAGGAATTTAGTAACAGTGATGCCAAAATTAATTGGAGAAACTATTTGTAGTTGCAGTTCCTTCCTTGGAAGTGTTGAAAACAGTGTTGTTATAATAAATTAAATTTAAAGGTAGTCGATTAATGACACTAAACACTTACTTTTAAATTTTTCCGGAACATGTTTCAGAGACTTTGCCTCCATCCTCAACCGGCCATCGGCTGGTTCTCATTGGTGGTCGAAATTGATTTCGACATCCCCCAGAAAGATTTGTTCAGCAACTTCCTTGAACCGCCACCAGAGGAGACCTATGACAAAATATCGTCAATTATACCAATGAGAACCAGTCGATGGCCGGTTGAGGATGGAGGCAAAGTCTCTGAAACATGTTCCGGAAAAATTTAAAAGTAAGTGTTGTTTAGTGTCATTAATCGACTCCCTTTAAATTTAATTTATTTGTAGTTGGTTTATTGACACATTTTTATATTATCAAGGGACTAGTTTCGGAAGCCAATGCAGTAGATGGAAGCAATGGCTTCCAAAACTAGTCCCTCGATAATATAAAAATATAAGTGACAAAGTGTCAATAAACCGACTACAAATAGTTTTTCTAACCAAATTTAGTATTTATTGGACATTCCATTTTTGAGTTACTGTTCTAAGATGCTCACTTGCATGGTTGTGTGTGCAGTAACTTCCTTCTCTAGCTGCTCTGTACATATAAAAAGGTATTTGTGAGTATCATGTTTATCCAAGTGCAAGACACCCCATTTTGCAGAATCTAATTTTGAAGTTTAGTTGTTTGTTTCATCATATTACTAAATGTTTTCTATTTTATCAGTATCATACACTACAATGATGACCATGATGGATGCAATTTAAATTTAGATGTTGTATAGTGCATTATTGTTAGCAGTTTATGATTTACTCAGTGCATAGGCTTCGGCGGCCGGTGTCCATTGTAACTTGGTCTTCCGGGTAGGACCGTGGTTTTGATGTTCCTCTGGTGACGTTTCGTCCCAGCTTCAGGATATATGTTCAGGATTGAGTGTAGTCCCTGTCAAAAATTTTGCAGATAGTGCCACGTCAAGTGAGCTAATCTTGCTAGATTATTGTTTTGTTTATATATTTACAATTAAGTTGTCTTCTCATGTCCATGTGTATTGCTTTGATCAATTTCACTAGTCCCCAGAATGACCCCTAGCAGGGACTTCCAGGGCCACTGGTCTGTCGGTAGTGTTTAGCTAAGCCATGGCTTATGTTTAAGGTGGTACTAAGTTGTTTAGGTAATCTTGAATGTTTATTTCTGGTTCCCCCAGGCCAAGAGTTCTGTCAAATAATGAGAGCGGTCTTTTGTGAATGTCATGTTGTGTATCGTATGTGCCTAAGTGGCGAATTAGAGGGTTTTTGTTTTTTGCCTTTCTGTCATATAAGTTATAACTGAGTAGTTTAATAAATTGTTTGATCGAGTGGAGCTTCAGTTCCTCGTGCAGTCGATAAGCTGGAGCTACTAAAGGAACCATTGCAATAATTCGTATTATTCTGTTTTGCAGTGTCTGCAGTCTGTTTATATGTACAAGGGGCGTCCAGAAAGTAAGTTTTGTTTCAATTTATATCCGCTGCAGCGCTGCGATCCCAGTTCCGCACATGCACGGTAGACGCTCTGTCTCAAGGATAAGAAACGTGCGCCATTGTGAGATCGCTGTCAGCCACGTACGCTTTGTTGTGCTTGTTTACAATATCGGTGTTGATTGAAAATCCCGCCGCTTGTGAAATCAGATCTGTGATTCGTTTTCTGAATGCTAGGAAAGTGAAACCAGTTGAAATTTATCAACAAATTTATCGGTTGTCAAAAGGTGTTGTGTTTCTTCACGACAACGCACGACCACACACTGCAAATGCGACGAAAATCATCTTACAGGGATTTGACTGGGACGTGTTTCACCATCCCCGTACAGCCCTGACCTTGCTCCTAGCGACTTTCATCTGTTCTTGCATCTCAGATCTTTCGTTGGCGGTCAACAGTTCAACAATGACGAAGAGCTGAAAGAAAATGTTTTCAACTGGTTGAAGACACAGGCGGCAAACTTCTATGAAGAAGGTATACAAAAACTTGTGCCTAGCTATGACAAATGCCTGCAAAATGTCGGCAGTTATGTGGAAAAGTAGCTTAAGAGTTGTAGAATTTTATGCAATAAATAATTGTTCTGTATCTGTACACAATTTAATTTTATTACCAAACAGAACTTACTTTCTGGGCATACCTCGTATTTTCGCAGCGTATTCCCAGACAGGGGCTGCGTACGTCAGTATTGGCCTGATTAATGTTTTATATAGTGTAAGACCCATATTGAGTTGTAGTTGGCTATTTAAATTTATCAAAAGGGTAGAGTCTGTTCAGTTGGCCATTTGCTTTGGCCCTGACATTTTGAATGTGTTTCTTCCATGTGAGACGTTGATCCATGGTGACCCCTAGGTAGGTAATTTGGTCTCTTCATTCGATTCTTTTGCCATGATACAAGAGAGGTGGCTGTCTGTGCCTGGGATGTCGATGTGGGATTCTTTTAGTGAAAATAATTGATTGGCACTTTCTGGAGTTAACCTTTATTCTCCATTTTCGGATCCAGGGTTCAAGATCATTAAGGGATTCTGTAGCCGCAGGTGTATTATCCGCGGTTGAGTAGACTGAGTTACCAGTGCCGTGTCGTCAGCGTATATGTATTTTTCAGTGCGAGTAAGTTCTGGCATATCGTTAACGTATAAATTAAAGAGGGTGGGTCCGAGGAAACTTCCTTGTGGGACTCCTGCCTTAATAGGCTTTAGAGAGGAGGGAGAATCCTCCACAGTTACTCGGAACCGACGTTCGCTTATATAATCTTTAATGAGGGCAAGTGTCGAACCAGAGAAGTTGTATGATTTGAGTTTGTAAATTAGGACCGCAAGCCATACTTTATCAAAGGCGCGTTCAATATCTAAGAAGATGGCGCCAGTTGATTTGTTAGTATTGTAACCTTTAGATATGACTTCAGTAAGGCGTAGAAGCTGCTGTGTTGTTGAATGCTGAAATCTGAAGCCAAATTGTTCAGAAATTGAGTATGTTGTGTTTTATTATGTGGGAATTTATTCTCTTTGGAATTATTTTCTCCAGTACTTTACCAAAGGCGTTCAGTAGGCTAATTGGCCTGTAGCTGGAGACGTGAGATAAGTTTTTATGTGGTTTTGCAATCATCACTATGTTCGCTACCTTCCATTGTGGTGGGAACCTGCCGCTGTCTAGAGTATAATTGTAAATCTTTGCTAGAAGCTCCAGTGCTCTACATGGGAGATATTTTAAAACGATGTTGGGTATTTTATCGAGGCCCGGGGCATTTCTGTTTTTCAGGTGCCTGATAATCCAGCCGATTTCTCCTGGATTAGTTTTTCGCATTTTGTTGTGTGTGATAGTGTAGTCTGTTTCGTGTATTTCCTGCTCTATGCTTTGAATCTCTTGCAGGTTCGCTATACCCTCAGCCGGGTACGGTGTGAAGACCTTCTCAAGTGTGGCAGCAAATACCTCAGCTTTGGTCTGGGAAGTTTCTGCAACAGTGTTGTCATGTATGAGTGGTGGTATGTTTGTTTTAGCTCTGGTTAGGCTACCTTAATTGCCAATCCGAGTTTGAGTGGTGAAATAATTTCGCTTTCCGGTAGGTATTTTTCTAAAACGTTATTGAAGTCTTCCCAATTGACTAAATTTTAATTCAGTGTTGGGGCTTCTTTCTTAAACTTCAAGGGAAGTGTGACCTCAAGGAGTACTGGTAGGTGATCAGATGTCATTTCTTGCATTACTGTGCATTCGATGTTAAACGGTATATTATTTAATATGGCTAAGTCTAATATGTCTGGCGCGTGATTGTTAACATGCACAATAAGAAAGTTAGTGTTGTTGATATAATTTAGTAGTTTAGTCCCTTGAGAATTGGGGTTTGTACTGTGCCACAAATAGTGCTTACAGTTGTAGTCCCCTGCCGCTATTACTCTTGGTCCTAGCTGCATAATTTTTTGGACATCTTCGGTGTCGATGTCACCTGGTGGGTTGTATATAGCTATTAATACGATCTCTGTACTGAAGGTGCTAATCTTTACTGTTGTCGCTTCTAGTTGGTTTAATTGGGGTATATGTACCTGATGGTGACTGATGCTCGTTTGTATAGCTATTGCTGTCCCCCCTCCCCTCCGATTACGATCGGTCCTGTAAATAGTATAGTTAGGTATTGAACATTTATCTACGTCCCCTAAATGGGTTTCGTTTAATAGGGCTACTTGTATTGAGTTGGTATGAAGAAAGTCCGTTAAATCTTTGCGTTTACGGCATATTCCCTGCCAGTTCCAATGTATTGTCCGTAACGTGTTTGACTCAGCCATGGTCCCCCAGGGGCCTACTTCGGTAGGTACGGGTTTGGCGAACCCGGGGTCCCGAGCCAAGTCTCCCTCGTGTGGGCTCCTCTTCGTGGTTGAGGGAGACAGCCAACAGGCCCACCCACGTGTAGGCCGTGCGTGGGAACCCGTTTAGGTGGAAAGGTTTGTCCTGGTGTTTGAGGGATGCGTATCTGAGCTCATAACAGTGTTTTTCTGAATTCAGGGAGGGTGCGCATTTCTATTACACTACTTTGGCTTCTGCTTCGCCTAAACGGGAGGTTAGGGACTAACCCACCCCTAATCAATCGGCCAGGACTAGGTATTGTACCGACCTCCAGGGTGAGTGGGACGGCGAGCTCGCCATATCCCCTGTGTAGTGGGATGACCCCTTGTTGGACTCTGTGGTGGGTGGGGAGCACTGGGGGATGAAATTTAGACCAATTATTATGGTTAACCTACACCCCCCAAAAAAATTAAACGGGGAAAAGATTTGTTTGAAAACAGTGTATTATCCACATAATTCAGTGAATTATAAAATCGCAAGGTTATTGATACTTGAAGCAAAGGCGAGATCGCCATATTCCCTTCGATGCATGTTCTAACCTCTCTTGTACTTCTGCAGTAACCTTCATAGCAACATGTTTCGACAGTCTATACCTCCGTAAAACAATTTTCTTCGAATAGTACCTCAAAATCATTTCTCCTCATAGGCCATACTCTATTATGAATGCCATTTAGACGGTCTTAAATATAGCAAATCAACATCAACAGCTGAGTTCATGCTCGCCATCTTGACTATTTACAATTGTTAAGGACTTAACATTAGAAATTTGGCTTGTTAGTTTAACATGATATTTAACATGTGTTATGCTAACACTTGGTGAAATGCAATTTTTTTTTAACTATTGCTAAACTCATGTTAAGCCTTAACATTTGTTGGTGAAATCGGGCATAAATGTGCAATGCAAAATGAAACACACAAAATCTGGCTGATAGGCCATGGCTTTCTCACAAGGGAACTATCACTTGCTCACACCTGTACGCGCTTGAGAGTTTGATGGTATATCTGCTCTATGTGGGGCATGTGTGCCAAAAATTGGGTGCGAAGGGAGTATACCTGGAAGTACCTGAAAATGAGTCCGAAATACATAGGAACATAGAGGCATAACAACACATCATTGCACGGGAGGTATTTTTCAGCCCAGACAGGTAGTGGTGTACACATGGCATTCATGAGCGCTATCTGTCACTTAGAACTGTGCTGATGTATGTCTGGTGCTTACAAGTGGTAGCTGTAACACTTTCCAGGCTTCAGTTTTGGGCATTGCAGTTCCACTGTGCAGCAGACTTTTAGTGCACATGTTTCATATACAGCAAGCATTATACCATAAAATTTTCAAGTACATGGCGGTGTGAGTACAGTGATAGTTCCCTTGCTAGCAACCTTTGATATTTCCTTTGTATGTCTCCGCTGCCAACACCCAGCCCATTCCCATGAAATTTTAAACATGTTCTGCATGTTAAAAGAAGTATTTATATTGAGAATGCAAGGAGGACTGTGATACAATGAAGCACAAAATTAAAATAATTTTGAGTCTAACTGGTACTCAATGCTCCATATATGCTAGTGTCATTTCGTTAGGGCCTTCCTAACATCCTTAGCTAATGTCAATTATTGAATGTTGATTTGGTGAACTCCTTGGAGGCGATAGGGACGTCTCTGTTGGTATCTTGATGAACTTGAAGTGCGGGTTCTCTTCAAAGGTGGTGTCGAAATTGAACAGTTCAATGGTGGCATACGCTTTTTGGAATGATAATCATGAAACGAACAAGAAATTCATGGCCCAACTGCATTAACTACATGGGAAAAGATAATCATAAAGAAATAGTTATAACTTCGTGGGTTCGTGAAATTGAAAGTCCAATTGCACAAACTCAAAATGTTCTTTATTTCCACCAAATTACAGTTGGAACACTTGCCGATTACACAGAATTACGTAGTGCACACAATTACAATTTGTCCGTTCGTCTGTCACAGGTCCACTCTACACTCCAATTACGTACAACTCCTCTGATTCACGTTCAGTCTTCCGGTCCGTTAACTCACTCGGCACTCTTCACGCTGCTCGCCAAGAACTGAACTGACTCGCCAACTGCAGCCCCTTTTTATAGGAATATCGCTGTTTCTGGAAGTCTCGCGTTTCAGTGAATCACCCCGAAGGTTCCAGACGGCAGGGGGAGGGGAAAGAGACGGCCAGTGATGTTTTTCTAGCCATCCGTTCGTTAGCGCTATAAGACAAGTGGGTAAGCGTGGGCGAATGCCTCCCGGCCCTCATCCAGCCTCCAGTTGGTCGCGCCTTCCGATAATTTGGTCATCCCGAACAGCACTATCGTAGCGGGTCAGGCGATCCAGGTATACCACCATCTTTCCTCGGGGCACCTTCTGGGTGCGGTAGACCACGTCGTTAATCCTCTTCACCACCTGGTATGGTCCTTGCCATTTCTGCTGAAGCTTTGGGAAGCGTCCCTTGGTCCGGGTAGGACGGTACAACCAGACCAGGTCACCTTGCTGGAACCCTTGGCTGTTGGCTTGCCTGTCTTATCGGGTCTTCATGCGGTCGCTCGCCTTCTGGATGTTCTGGCGAGCCATGTCGTGGAGGTGGTCCACCAGGTTCTCCACATACTCGGTCGCTGACTGTTTCGCCTCCGGAGGGCTTCCAAAAGCCAGGTCACAAGGGAGGCGTAACTCTCGGCCGAACATTAAGCTGGCTGGCGTCATGCCAGTTGTGTCGTGTGTAGACGAGTGGTAGGCCAGCAAGAACAGTGGCACCTTGACGTCCCAGTCTCGCTGATGGCTGGCCACGACCTTCCTCAGGTGTTCCTCTAAGGTCTTGATCTATCTTTCGACCATGCCATCCGACAGGGGATGTAGACGCGTCGTGCGAGTCTTGTTCACCCCAAGCCTTTGTAGTGCCTCCTTCATCAGGTTGGACTCAAAATTGGTGCCCTGGTCACTGTGCACCTCTAACGGTATCCCAAATCGGTAGAACACTTGCTCCACGAGGCAGTCTGTGATTGTCCTTGCCTCTTTGTTCGGGATGGAATACACCTCCGGCCACTTAGTGAAGTAGTCCACGACCACCATCAGGTACTTGTTGCCTCGGTCGAATACTGGGAACGGTCCAGCAATGTCAACGGCGATCCGTTCGAATGGCGCTCCGACGTTGTACTGCTGCATGCGACCCCGGCTTCTAGTCTGGGGGCCGCGACTCGCCGCGCACACGTGACACTGACGGCACCATCTCAGCGTCTGCTCGGAGCCTCAGCCAGTAGTAGCGCTGTCGTAGTTTGTCAATCGATTTGCTCCGAGGTGTCCTGAAGTACCGGCATGCACTTCCTCCAAGACTTCCGGGACCTTACCCCGGGGAAGTACCAACTGTTCTCTCTGCGTCTTCCCATCGGATGATTCCCTTACCCGGAACAGCACGCCCTCTCTGGTCTTCAACGAGTCCCATTGGGCCCAGTAAGACTTGTAGGTGGCGATACTCGGTGGGTTGTCCTCCCAGGTTGGTCTTGTCCGTGCCTCCACTTCCCTCAAGAGTGGTCCCAAGTCTGCGTCCGCCAGCTGCTCCCTCCTCAGGCTTGCGCTATCCCAGCCATCCGCAGACACTGCCGTGACTACTCGGACTGATGCGGCACGCTCCTTCTCTTCCACTCTTGTGCACTGGCCGCACTCTTCTGGACAGGGTCTTCGGAACATAGTGTCTGCATTACCGTGGCTCCTCCCTCTACGATGTTCCGAGGTGAAGTCGTATTCCTGCAGCCTCTGGACCCAACGTGCTGTCTGGCCTTCCAGGTTCTTAAAGCTGGATAGCCAGGTTAGGGCGGAATGGTCAGTCCTCAGGTGGAATGACTGACCGTACAGGTACTTGTGGAAGTGTTCCAAGGTCTTTACTACCGCCAATAATTCTCGCCGGGTGACGCAGTAGTTCTCTGCCTTGGATAGCGTCTTGCTGTAGTAGGCTATTACCCGTTCATGGCCGTCCTGGATCTGCGATAGGACGCCTCCAATGCAATAGTCGCTGGCGTCTGTGTCCGCAATGAAGGTGCCACCTGGTTGAGGAAAACCCAAAATTGGAGCACTGCACAGGGTCTTCTTCAGGTGCTGGAAAGCGTCTTCGGCGTCCTCCGTCCACACATAATTCCGGTGTTCCTCTGTCAGGCGGGTGAGGGGTTTGGTTATGTTGGAGAACCCCTTTATGAAGCGTCGGTAATAACTGCACTGCCCCAGGAAACCGCGCAACTCTTTCTTATCCTTTGGGCGAGACCAATCTCTCACAGCCTGTGTCTTCTCCGGCTCTGTGGCCACGCCGGTTGGTGAGACTATGTGGCCCAGGTAGTTCACTTCCTTGCTGAAGAGCTGGCACTTTTTCGCGTTTAGCTTCAGGTTGGTAGCCTGCAGTCGCTGTAGCACCTTGCTCAGATTCTCGAGATGGTCTTCAAAAGTCTTCCCGACGATGATGTCCAGGTATAGCAGGCAGGCGACGTAAGTCAGTCCTCTCATCACCGACTCAAAATTATATTAATGTATTTGGATTCTTAATGAGTAAGGACTATGATACAATGAAACACAGAATTAATTTTGAGTTGAACTAGTACTCCATGCTCCATATTTTGTTAGTGTTTACCTAGAATGATTTTCTTTAGGACCTTCCTAATATTCTCAGCTAATGTCGACTATTGAATGTTGATTTGGTGAACTCCTTGGAGGCAATAGGGCGTGTCTGTTGGTTTCTTGATGAACTGGAAGTTTGGGTTCTCTTCTAAGGTGGTGTCAACAGTTTTCCTTCATATTTCTTTATATCTTTTGCCATGTGATTAGTGCAGTTAGACCTTGAACACTTTGATAAATGGATTTCTTGTTCTATATCGTGATTCTCATTCCAAAAGTGGTGTGCTACTTCCAATTTGTCTATTCCTTTGTTCTGGATATTCCTAAAATGTTCTTTAAGCTAATGTTCAAATTCCTTTTTGTTTTAGTTAATTGATGGAAATTATTTCTTAATACTAGCCATATATAGGCTAAGATCTTTGATAAAGTCAACATGAAAAATTCAATGTCATGGCCGGGATTTGAACCACGGATCTCCTGGTTTCTGTCCAGTCGCTCTAACCCATTGAGCTACCATGACCAACGTGCCATCCTGACATTAAATTCTCCAAATGGAGACTGGACTGAAACCAGGAGATACGTGGTTCAAGTCTCGGTCATGGCATTGAATTTTTCATGTTGACTATCCTTTTTGTTTTGTCAATGTAAAGGTTGTCACAGCCGTTGCAATTTATCCGGTACACACCTGAGATTTTGTCCGAGTTTCTCTTTTGTATTATGTGATTTAAAACGTGTTTTACACTGAATTGTTCTTTGGGGCCAAAGTGATGTGTTCTTTGAAGACTTTTTGGAAAAGATGTATAACTCTGGGATTGTATATAAATTTTCTGTATGAAGTTTTATTACTGATTGTGGGAAAGATTCTTAAAGAAATATGAAGGAAAGTTGTTAAATTTTGACACCATCTTTGAAGAGAACCCAACTTCAAGTTCATTAAAATAGCAGCAAAGATGCCCCATTGCCTCAAGTTCACCAAATCAAAATTTAACAGTCAACATTAGCTGAAGATGTTAAGGAAGATCCTAACAAAATGTGTTCTAGGTAAATGCTAGCAATATATGGAGCATGAGTACTAATTTGACTCAAACTGATACAAGGATGTTACATACCATTTAGCAGCTTTCTCACCAGTCAGTATATGTGCAATTCATTTATTTGATCTTAAAATTATTTGTGGGCTACTAGAAACACACTTAGACATTAACCACTTCTGAGTATTAAAAATGGAACATTTCAAAAATTCATTACCAGGCCCAGAATGAAACTACAGATCTTCAGCTTTCAGCATCAATGCCTTCCCATCAGCTACCATGGTAAGATACTCAAATGTACCCAGAAATTGCAGCATTGTGGGTAACAAATTATGAGTATCGCAGGTGGGATTCAGAAAAGGAGGGAGGTCGACAATATTTTTCTTATGAAGTCAGTCGTAGATAAATCTAAAGTATGAAAAGAGGTAGAATATATGGCATTTAATGATCTAGAGAAACCATTTGATACTATAGAGAAGTATTATGGTTTAAACAAAAATAAGGAATTAAGTTCAAAATACATCAGAGCAATTCAGAATGTTTATGCAAATAATAAGTGTATTAGATGGAACGTTGTTGAAACAATGGGAAGGATTGTAAGCTAATTCCTATATTAGTTAATCTTTTCATTGATATACTGGAAGAACTGGATAAGGATAACTAAAATCTACCAGTTTATACACAACAGAGAAATACCAGGATTACTTTTTGTAGATGACTTAGTGCTAGTTTCGATTTCAATAGGTTTAATGAGAGTACTTCAGATTCAGCCTGAATTTTGAGAAGTTAAAGATTATGGTACTTAAAAGGGGCCATAAAATGGAGGAGAAATGGCATGTGGAAGGCAAAGAGCTCAAATTGAAAGGAAATTTGATCATTTAGGAGTGAAGCTAAGTTGTGATGGGAGATGGAATGATTATAAAGTTAGTGCCTTAGCTAAGGGAAAAGTAGCAACAAATGTCATAAGGTTGTGCCTTCAGAAAATATGGGAAATGCAAATTAATGGGTTGGAAAAAGTGAATAAAACAGTTGAAGCAGAAATGGTCTGTGGATCAGAGATTTGGAGAGGTGACGAAGGATGAGACACAATTGATAGAATACATAATTGTTTTGTAAACAGATTTTGGATTTACGTACATCATCACTAAACGCTGCTGCAATGCTGGAGAGGGGAAGAGTGGGTTAGTAAGAGGATGATAGTAGAAAGGGTTATGAAATACTGATATAGAATAAAATCACTAAATGAGCAAAATATTCTGAAAAAATGTTAAGCGATGCAAGAGAAATCTTAGACTGGGATGAATTAGGTTTAGGGAATAAGAATATTGAAATAGGTAACATACGGTAAGAGAGGGAGGAGCTAGTCAGAGGTTTCTGAATAGAAGTAAGGAAGTCTTAGTAGTAAGAAAAGTTCAGTATTTTATAGTTGACTAAAGATGGATTGGGGCAGAAAGAAGTATTTGGATGTGTGCAATAGGTTAGGAAGAGAAGGTTGGGCTTCAACTAGGTTAAGTATGCCTTTTTTTTTTTTTTTTTTTTTTTTTTTTAATTTATGTCCTCCAACGTCATATCGGATGTAAGTATGCATGGGTTAAGAGGAGATAGGCTGGTAGTGAACTTGGATAGCTGTCCTTTATGTGGAGTAGTAGACAGTTATTTACCTTATACAGTAGAATGTGAAGAAACAAAAACTGTGGAGAAAGCAGTTTCTACCAAAAAAAAGGGGGTAGGGAGGAGAATATTAATATAGAAGTTCTAAAAATTAAAATAATGAAGCTATAAAAGGAAGAGGATATAAAACTGCTAGAGAAATTTATGGGAAGAACAAGGGAATGTGGTATAGAAAAATAAAGAATAATATGAATTAAGTTAAGGTCCACCATGCGTAAATAACCATGGCGTTAATATGTATGGCGCACTAAGGGATAAAATAGCAACTCCAGTAATGTGTAAGAAAATACTGTAAAATTGAGTACAACTAATTGATTTGGAAATAAATACAACACAACATTACTTTAAAAAAATTAAGCTTATAGTATCCAACAAAGCTAACTCCATGTTTCAAAATGATAGTGGCATTATTATTATCCTGTATAATGCCTTGTTAAGTTTACTGTGCAACTGAACGCATAGTTGTGATTGACATACAATATTAGGCTTACTTCCTATTGAAGGTAATACTTTTTTCCAACAAACCTCTTAAAGCATTTGGCCTCTACATGATCCATTTTTCTGCAGAAAATATTTTTGTCTAGTTTCACTTTTATAATTGAATGTACGTCCTCTGTAGACCATATGGTTAAATCACACAACTGCCTAAAATTCACCACATTGTGCAACTTCAAAAAGGAATGTATTGGCTGGGGAGAAAGAAAAAAAGCTGTATTTTAGAGCAAGCAGAATTAAGATATAAACTGCTTCCTCCTCAGAAAATTTTAATTTCAAAGCTTTGGCACAATCTGCAAATTTTAACTCTTAAAATGGTATAATGGAAGTTATGGAATGACCAATATGACAAAATTTGTTTCAAACAAATATCAGCAGGTTCTGATAATGAAAAATACATGGTTTGAAATAACTGAGTATGTGACACCTGCTTTATAAATCTGAAGTTGCTATTCAGTTTTCACTAAATACATTAGCAAGTGAAAAATTTGTTCAGCAGTTGTAAATGTAAATATTGACAAATCTAAAAGAGTGCAATGGTTTAGATAGCTCAATTTTCAAAAATTGAAGAGAAAAAAAGATGATTTACTGATACACAGCTTTTAGAAGTTTTCATGCTAGTTGTATGCTCAATCTCTGAGATACCTGTCTTGTCTATGCTTGTATTATCAAAGTCTGATTACAAGTAAAATTTCCACTTGAGAATGCAGCATTATATAAATATTTAAGAGCTCAGAAAATTTTTACTTTTCTGCTAAATAAGCATCTTTAACCCTACTTATATGGTAAATCCAATAATCCAGGTGACCATACAAACCTCTGAATTGAAATTTAGAATACCCTACTTCTTGTAAAGAAGTAAATGATTCATGAAGGGTTTTACCAAACAGTAATTCTGCCCTCAAATCAGCCTGCACTTAAATATCCTTCAACAATGCTATGCAGAACAAATGCAGCAACTCTTGATAGTTAAGACTCCCTGTCAAACTCGAGTCTTTACAGTTCACAGACAGGTTCAAATTTCACCAGCAACTTCAACTGAAATGGTCAATCCATAGCACTTAAGATATGTAAATTATCCTAGCTTTTGCAAAGAATGTTTTGTTCTGTTTATCTGTTTTAGTTTTCATATGAGGAAAATACACAGCTGTGTCTACAGGAGAAACCCTTTGTACTTATAAAATAGATAAATATTTAATTTTGTAGTACCTCTGCATGCTCTACTAATGCTGCTATGAACTCGGTTTGGTCTTCTTTTCAGATGAATTGTGCATTTATGAATGTGATTTAGTGAGTACAAATGAGGATGAAGGGATTCCATAAGATCCTCTACAATTCTTGCTGAATAATAGCATAACCTATTAAACAATTGTGAGTGTTTCTCCTTTCTCAGCAGCCTCCAAATGACCAAGGGATAAAGGAAAGTGTCCTATCTGGAAATGAACCGGTGTTATAAACATAACTAGAAAAATATATAATACATGCTAATTTTACTAACCATAATACTAGGGCAGTCCAGAAAGTAATGCGAGAAGTTGAAACGGTATCGCCCTCATCTATACATCAGCATGCTCAGCGCTCAATGCGCTTCTAGCTGTCCAAAGGAGAGCACCGTATTTTCGCGCGTTTGCTAGATATAACCTCAAAACATAAATGCCACAATACCAAATCCCACCAAGTGTGAGGTGCACGGCGTTATAAGATTTCTGTTGGCAAAACATCACTCAGCAGTCGAAATTCATCATGAATTGTGTGCAGCATGTGGTCCTAACATTCTAAGCAAAGGTGATTTTCGTCAATGGGTAGGATATTTTAAAAATTGAAGAACAAACATTCATGAAGAAAACAGAAGTGTTAAGTCTATTCTTGTCAAAGATGACCTGATGAACAAAGTGGATGGGAAAATTAATTAGAAACATCGGAACATAACGGATTTTTCTTATCATTTCCTAAAACTTTTGGAGTCTTGTACGAGATACTGACAAAACACCTAGGCTATCGCCAGTTTTGTGCTCCTTGGGTACCAAAACTGCTAACGGACAACCACAACACCTAAAGAACGGGTCCTGCCATAGACTTTCTTTCTCAGCATGATGCTGAAGGAGAAGCACTTCTAAACAGAACTGTTACCGGTGATAAGACATAGGTGGCCTACGCGAATATTGAAACAGAATGGCAATCAATGTAATGGGGACAACGCTTCTCCAAGAAGGCCAAAGCCCGCCTCGGTAGCGTGGTGGTAGCATGTCTGCCTCACGTTCAACAGGTCCCGAGTTCAAATCTCGGTCAGGGTGAGTTACTTGGATAAGGTTTTTTCCGGAGTTTTCCCTTATCCTAAAAGACGAATGTCAGGTAACTCTAAGCTCCATGGACCCCGGGTTCATTTGAGCATCATTTCACCCATTTCATTCATCGTCCGATATGACTTAACGTTGGAGGACGTAAAATTACACACACAAAAAAGAAAGCCCGTCAAACTTTGTCTGCGAAGAAAGTCATTGCTACGTTTTTTGTTGTGATGCCAGGACATTTTACTCGATTTTATGGAACCTAGCACAACTGTCAATTCTGAAGCCTACTGTGATACTTTGAAAAGACTAAGAAGGTCAATCCAGAACAAGTCTTCAAACATCTGGTGTGGTAGATAGAGCCAACATGAAAAATTCAATGTCAAGTTGGCCATGGTAGCTCAATTGGACGGAAACCGGGAGATCCGTGGTATGAATCCCGGCCGTAGCATTGAATTTTTCATGTTGGCTCTATCAAAAACCTTAGCCTACATACGACTAGTATGAAGAAATGATTAATTTCCATCAATTAACTAAAATATGGTGTGGTGCTTCTGCATAACAATGGTCGCCCGTACACAGATCGAAAAACAAATTAACTTTTGGTCAGTTTCAAATGGGACATTTTTTACCATCCCCCCTACAGCCCGGACTTGGTACCCAGCGATTTTCATCTGTTCCCATACATAATACAGTGACTTGCATCTCAGTACTTCCCCAATGACGAAGCGCTTCATTACGCCGTAAAGGGTTGGCTACGTTAGCAGGCGGCAGAGTTATGCACAGGCTGTTTCAAAGACTGTTAAAAGCTATTACAAGTGCTTGAATTTATTCGGAGATATGTAGAAAAATAGAAGAAATGTAGCTTTTAGATATAGTAATAATATTTCAACTAGTTTAACTTCTATTTCCAAACGGAGGTTACTTTCTGGACCACCCTCATAATTAAATAGAAGAGAATAAATACACAGCACTGTAAGGATACTGTGAACTATCAAAAGGCATTACTAATGAACTGAGGTGTAATAATGAAAAATATATGAAACCAGAAAAAAAAGTTAAAGACTATCTTGCATAAAGGACATTGTAAAAAGTACACGATAACTATATGTCCAGTGGCCATTGGGTTATCTAATTCTTCAGTGTGTTGGTAGTACAAACTATGGTAAGCTATCCTGACTGCATATTCCTCAGACTATACTTAGTGCATGCCAACTTGATACTGACAGTCCTGAGCCAGAGGCCATAGGATGTCCTTAGTCGGGCAGAGCTTTTCCCGCAGTACAGCTTGGTTAACATGAGCTGGCAGCTAGATGCGCAGTAGAAGAGGGGCAACCAGGAGAGTGGGGGTAGGACTGGCAGCCACATGCGGGCAAGAGAGAGGAGAAAGCGCATTCATCTTACCTTGAGGCTGGTTTCAGGCAACAGAAGTAACACTAGCAGATTGTTCAGCTACAGACTGTTTTTTCTTCCGGAAAATTCCCCCCTTCATCTTCACTAGAAAACTCGGATGACTCACTGCTTTCATCGCTGTCATCTCTTAGATGAATGATGATTTCCTGTCCTCCATCCAGCAAACCTTCATTGCGCATGAATTCATGTTCAACCTGAATGACGTGTTGACATCTTTTCTGCCAATCTTCCGCAGAAATGTCAGCAAACTTCTCGTCAGCTAACTTAATGACGTCATCCATTTTGAACGTGACATTTCTTTCTGCAATCCAGTTCTTTACAGTAGCCCAAATCAGTTCTATTGGATTTAACTCGGGATGATAAGGTGGAAGGCGTAAAACTGTGTGGTTATGTGCCTGAAGAAAACTGTCTATTTTGTACTTGGGGATTTTGGGTTTGAGAGGGATGATCATATTGTAAATGTCGGGTTTGTACAGGGAGGAGAAATCAATGTTTGTAAAATGTTCCATGGAGAGGTTTTGTTTCAGCCACGAAATCATTGTGTCTCTTCTGGAACTTGCAGTGGGCGCCTTACTAAGGATCACATTGTGGTAAGGTGCATTGTCAATTACCAATACGGAATTTTGGGGAAGATTAGGGATCAGTCTTTCCTTTATCCACTTCTCATAATTTGTATAGTTCATGTCATCGTGGTAGTCACCGGTTTTCTGCTGGGACTTGAACCGAATATACGCGTTAGGGATAAACCCTTGCTGGCCTCCAGCATGCACGATGATAAGATGCTGGCCTTTGGATACCGGTGCTAAGAGGCCGTGTAAACTGTTATCACTCCAAGCATACGGAGTAGTATGCGATGAATGGATATACGTCTCGTCCATATATATTATGGGACGGCCCTCGCTTCTATATCGCTTCATCATTCTAAGAAAATGGAGGCGCTTAGTTCTGATGTCATGGCGCTCCATTAAAATTTTTCTGTTCTTCTTTGTCCGTTTCCATGTAAAACCCAGCTTTGAGAGTATTTTTCTTAGTGTGGATATGCTCCCTTCAAAGTTTATCGAATCCTTTAATTTAGCATGCACCTTCCTCAGTGTCGGTCTTTGTTTGTGAATTATATAGAATTCGTTCACAGTTCGGCGCACTACTGCCTCATTAAAAGCATCCAAACTGGCACGAAAAGGCCTCTTCGGTCTCTTTTTGTGTGGTGTGGAGAATGAAATCGCAGTACCACGATCAATATCTTTCGTTTCCTTAATAATTCTCCTTACACTTCTTTCAGAAACACCTGTTGCCTCAGCCACACTCTTCCCAATGTTTTTGATGCTAAGAGTTGTTAAGCCAGCTTCTGCATGTCTTTTCATGTACTTATAAAGATTACTAACAACTTCCCTGGTTTGGGAGTGCAACACTTTACCTTGTAGTTTGCTGTCCATGTTTTAAAATATTAAAGTCTGCAGTAAAAGGAAATACACTTAACGCGCACGCGCACACACACACACCTACACAATCACGCACGCACTTACAAGTACGCTGAAAATAACTAAGAACAACGAGAACTGCTACTTACTGTTCATATATTAAAGTACAGTCATTTACATATAAAAATATAAATCACACGGACCCGAGCCTTAAAAAATTCCTAAGACGCACGTCCAACCTCAACGATTTCACAACTATAACTGACCCCCACTCTTAGTGCCAGTAGGTGGCGGAGAAAGTGAGTCACTGCGCATATTTTCTCAGCTGCCACGTCTGAATAAACATACTGTACCTAGTCGCTTTGCAGCTTAACCTGCGAAATGAGTCTGGTTGAAGTTTACTTCTGCTGGGGTTAGGTTGTATATTATAAATATTTGGGTTGGGATGCCCCTGAATAAACTCAGAAGGCAGCTGCTTTATAGCGATCTCCCGTTTTGGGAGATGTGATTTGATATGTGTTTACTCCGTTCTGCTTACGGGTTGCATATCGCTTGAACCACCAGGCGTAGTGTGGAGCATACAGATATATGGGGATTCTTGGCTTAACCAAGGGGCCCCATGACATCATTTGGGAGTTTGTAAGATGGCAAGCGTCTTTGCTCCCTCTGGTCATATCTGCTCAGGGTGTTCACCAAAGGATTAATGTGGGTTTGAATTTTGTACATTGATCGTGTCCTCTCTCGGATGACATCGACAATGTACGGGATCTTGGAGTTTGCCCGCCTCGGTAGCGTAGATGATAGCATGTCTGCCTCACGTTCAAGAGGTCCCGAGTTCGAATCTCGGTCAGGATGAGTTATCTGGATAAGGTTTTTCCGGGGGTTTCCCTTATCCTTCAAGACGAATGTCGGGTAACTCTAAGCTCCATGGACCGTAGAATCATTTGAGCATCATTTCATCCATTTCATTCAGCGTCCGATATGACAATGTTGGAGGACGTAAATTACAAACAAACAAAAGTATTGGAGTATTCGTGTAGGATATGGACGGAAACTCTCCAGTCTGTAACATAGATGATTCTGAGTGTCTTGTTCTGCAGCACCTGGAGTCTGACGAAAGTGTAATTAGCCACTGTTCCCCAGATGTCACAGTCGTACAGAATCATGGGCGGAATGATCGCCCGATACAGCCGGAGGTTTAGACGGAGAGGCATGGTAGAGCGGAATATGGGATATAGCTTCCGGAGCGCGATGTGCCCCAGCTGGACCTTGCCCTTGACGTGCGGAACGTAAGTTAATTTACGGTCCAGCGTCACTTCGATTTACTTCGCCGTTTGCACCCATAGGATTCTACGGCGCCGAAAAACGAAGTTCTGCTGTAACCGGTTGACCCTGGTTTTCGCCAGGAGATTTGCAGAGCTTTTCTCCGGGTTAATTTCCATTAGCCAACGGCCCGGAGCTGGGTTTGGATTTGCCGAAAGCTATACCTGGGGTTTCTGTTTACTGCGAAGATCATGAGATCGTCCGCGAACTGACAGGTGTGGGTGTTGTGTGTAGGGATGTTGGCCATGTAAGCTGCAAAATGTGCCGGCGACAGCACGCTGCCTTCCGGCACTCCAGCGCCAATGGGACGCTCGTTGGACAGCGCCCCCTCCATCTTTACTCGGAAGCTACGGTTTCCGAGGAAGCCGGCTGCCAAGGAAATGTATGGAAGGAGGATTTCATGCTCTAGGAGCTTGTAAATAAGCCCCTCGTGCCAGGTTGTAGCGAACGCCTTCTCCACATCAAGCAACACTGCTACCGTTTTAGACCTTTCCTGGAAAACCAGGGAAGCCTTTTCGGAAGTCCGCAGTAGTTGCTCGGTTGTGGAGTGGCCAGAACGAAAGCCGAACTGATGTTCCGGGATTAGGCCCTCTTCCTCTAGGTGAGGAAGAAGGCGGGAGAGGAATAGTTTTTCGAAAACCTTCGATAAAACTGGTAGGAGGCTGATGGGAAGACCGGATTTTTTCCCAGCTTTAGAACGCATACCACCCACGCCTCTTTCCCGACAGCTGGAAAGTGGCGCATGAACAGGCAGGCATAAATGTGAGTCAAGTGAATCACGGCTCTACGGGGAAGGTGCTGGAACCTTTCCGCTGTTAAACGGTTATGCCCAGGAGCTTTGTTGGTTTTTAGAGAGTTAAGCGTGGTGGCTGACTCTCTAACGGTTACTATGGGAATGTGGAACTCCTCGCCGCCTGTGGGCGGGGCTTCCAGGAAGTCCACCACTTCCCACGAGGTCAGCATGGTCATCGTTCATTGGCTCAGTCCTGAGTTGGAACTGGGCCTTCATATAGTCGGTTAGTGCATCTGCTTTTTCCTTCGACTCATAGACTAGTCGACCTCTAGGGCTATGCAAGGGGTGCTGGTGTACTGTTCGGTCTTTCCGCAGGCTACGGACTATTCGCCACGGTTTTCTCTCCTGGAGATTAGTTTGCCTTAACATGTTTTCCCGGGCCTCTGTGCGGTGTGCTCGTAGGAGTCCTACCAGGGATATGAACCTCTGGTGTACTTCTCCTATCCTGAGAATGGCGAAATCTCTGCCACAGCTTTCTCACAGCATTTTTGCCCGTATAAACTCTCTGATGGGACCTGGAATGTCTGTAGGGTTTGGTGCATCGATGGGAATGCGGTGTGTGTGACCACGGACCGCATCTAGGATGGGTGTGGAGAACTCCTTGGCTGCCGCCTCGAGCGACTCCACGGAGTCAATTCGAGGGCGGGCGTCCACGGAGTTTTGGATTTCTGGGAAAGCGGTATCCTAGTCGACTTCGTCCAACCAGTCAGCCGTTGCCAGAGCTGCGACGGTAACGTCTGAGTTGATCACAACTGGGTTGTGGTCAGAATACAGAGCATTTACCACCGTGAGATCCAGATGAAATGGAATTTTTTTGGTGATTGCGAAGTCTATGATGCCCGCCCTGCCATCTGGTGGGAAGTGCGTTGGGCTTCGCGGACCGTGCGTATGGAGGGTTGGGTCTCCGCTGATAAGGCAGTAGATGCTCCTTCCCCTTCCGTTCTGGATACGGGTGTTCCAGCCTGGGTGTTTGGCATTGTAGTCGCCGGCTATGCACACTCTGTGGTCTAGGTTTAGGAGCGCCCTGTAATCCGCTTCATAGAAGGAATGGTTGGGCGGGTCGTATACCACCACAAATACCATGTCCGCACCGCCTAAGGAAAGCCTTATGGCGATCGCCTCTAGGTGTTGAAGCGGAGGAATGGTGATAGGAGTATGGATGATATGTTTTTTTTATGAATATAGCTGTACCGCCGCCCCACCGGCCGACATTATCGGATCGGTGGACGGCGTAGCCTAGCAGGTGCGTTTCGCATACCATAAGGAGGCCAATCCTTCGGTGTCCGCCTCGGTAGCGTAGATGGTAGTGAGTCTTACGTTCAACAGGTCTCGATTTTGAATCTCGGTCAGGATGAGTTATCTGGATAAGGTTTTTCCAGGGTTTCCCCTTATCCTGAAATACAAATGTCGGGTAACTAAGCTCTATGGACCCTGGGCTCATTTGAGCATCATTTCCCCCATTCCATTCATTGTCCGATATGACTTAACGTTGGAGGACGTAAATTACAAAAAATATCCTTCGATCATTTACAAACTCCAAGATGCCCGGCCTCTGTTCCCGGACTCCGTTTGCGTTCCAGAACGTGGTTCTCAATGTACACTGAGTTCTCACCGCCATTTACAAGCTAGAGTCAGGAGAGAAGCCGTGCGGTTTGTTGCATGATGCTATGCTTTTGCATGGCAGGGATCTGTCAGTTGCTCCCTGCAGCGCCTTAATATGGTAAGGGAGCGCTGGATTAGCTCTGCAAAACAGGCTGAAAGCTCTTGGAACTCCGCCAAGTCCTCATTTGAGATGCCATTTTCCCAAACTGGCGTAGCTGCTGTGGTGGTGAGGGCTTCTGCTCCCTGATTGGCTGCTGCAGCCACTGAGGCTGGAGCTGGTGGAGGGGAGGAGCCGCTCTGTCTCCCAGAAGGTCCTGGGGCTGGCTGCCCACTGTTGCCGCAGTTGCCGGCGGTATTCCCCGCTGCGCTGCGGTGGCCTTCTTCTGGCGATGAGGCCGCTGTGGTTGGGCTGCAGCTGCAGTTGGTGCTTCTGTGGCGGTAGCCCTGGAGCCCTCCGCCTGGTTTGTTGCCGGAGTCTGGGTTGCCTCGGAATGTTGCAGCACTTGTTCGTGCTTGCGCAGCGCCTGGGCAAAGCTGACACCTGGCCGAATTTGTGCAATCTCCCTGTTGGGGTCCTAACCTGTTTTGCCTGCACTATTAGCAGTCTTGCTGGGCAACCGCCATAGATGCCTATGTGGGCTTCTCGCCATATGGCGCATTTTTTGTGCTCCCTGGGATTTGGGCAGCTTTTAACGTGATGGTCTCCTGCACAACCTATGCAGGTTGTCTTTCTCTCACAGGCATGGCTAGAGTGGTGGAAGCCCAAGCATTTGAAGCGTTGGGCTGGTCCCTCTCTGCCATGGTACGGCTCTACCTTTATTTTAGTGTTGTCGAGGTGTGCCACCTCGTCTATTTTGAGGAGACCTTCTCCCTCTTTCTACTATTACGAGGAATAGTGGCATAGGGGCCTTCACGGGCTCCTTGCCTTACTCGCGGATGATCCTGGTCAGTTGAACCACGGTACATGGCTCTATGCCGTGTTCTTCCGCCAGGCCAACCTTTATGTCTTCTAGGTCAGTGTCCGAGTCCAGACCCCGGATGATTCTACGACAGTTCTGGCCCTGCGAAACCTTGCTTATGTACTTGCAAATTAAGCAACATACAGGTTGAGTGGAGAGGAGAGGCAACCTTCCTTTAATATACAGTTCCAGTTGCATCCAGAAACTCGTTTCCCTCATGAAACCATCTTAAAAGTTCAAGGGACAGCCTTTCCTTATGAGGAGTAGCACACATACTAGTGGCTTACCATGCCAAAATGGCCAGTATGAAAGTAAAATTATCAAATCATAATTAACTTCATGTTTTTTAATCAGAAAGCTTGAAGTTAAAAGCACTAACCTCATGGAGAAGTACTAGGCAACTCTGGCTATTACACAATTTGCTTGTGATTGCCAAAAAACTGTGAATGAACAACTCTAAAGTCTTTGAAGAGGTCCAAGATCTGGAAGCTAACAGTAGTACAAGGCTAATGATATGATTGCAATACTGGAAAAAAACAAAATAGGATTTATCACCAACCTTACCATTAGGTTTGAAAAGCTTATAGGACAACCAAAAGAAGTTGACAGAAAAGGGATATTTGCATACTCACAAATCCATGCTTCAATACAAAATGTAGTATTGATAGCACCAAGGTAATCAGCCTATGACAGACCTGGGGAAATGTACTCACCAATTGTCACCGTTTCAAACTCGGGGAAGGGCGATGGATTTTTTGGACGTAAAATAATTGTCATCACATCCTTCAAAGGAGAAAAAAAAGCAGCAGCCATATGGTAGATTTTGATTACGTAAAATAAATTCAAGTCTAATAAAGAGGCCTATAAGCAAAAGTAAGCGGCTGTCCCCAATAAGGATAGAACGCAGAGAACAACGGCAATGAAACGGCGTTCTTAAACAACTCAATTTCTTGTAACTGCCTTCGTGATCATTGAAGCGGAAAATCTAAGAGAGACCTATTCCACATAAGGTGTGTGTGCATGTGTTTGCGTGTGTGTGTGTGTGAGAGAGAGAGAGAGAGAGAGAGAGAGAGAGAGAGAGAGAGAGAGAGAGAGAGTAAGCCTATGGAAGGTGAAGAACAAGTTTATTCACCACTTTGGAGCACTGTTTCCCAGGCGTGTTCGATAATGTGTCGAGTTAATCTAGTATTGCACCATGAAAATAATATACCTCCTTGATAGGTATTAAACCATTTTAGTTCTTTATTTGTTGTGTTTCCCTTTTATATGATGAGTCGTACAATGCATATAATTTTGAACTGTAATGTGTAACATTTTAATGATTGCGTGCAATAATATTTTGTATAGCTTAATTCATGACTATTGTTATTAGCTTTGGTTTCGATCGTTTGGGTCTTCTTCCATTTATCAATCCTTGTCACCTTCGGTACTTAGATTACAACTCCGTCTTCTTGAACAACTCCTTCTCCTTCTTGTTGCTGAACAACTTCTTCCACTCCTCCTCCGTCTTGAGCAACTCCTTCTCCTCTTCCTTCTTGAACAACTTCTTCTCCTGCGTCTTGAACAACTTCTCCTTCTCCTCCTTCTTGAGAAACTCCCCCTCCTTCTCCTTGAAGAGCTTCTTCTCCTCCATCTTGAACAACTGCGTCTTGATCTTCTCCGACAAGCAGCATTGATAATTTTCAGAGGACCCGCCAATTTTAATGCTCTGAGGAACTTCACTCACCGCTCTGTCATTTAATTCTGCTATCGGATCTTCGGCGTTTTTTTTTTTGTGGTAAGAACTTGCGGTAAATTTAGTACAACGTTTAACAAAGCCTTGTCTTTCTTGATGGGCGTAGTTCTCGTACTCCTTTGAGGGAACGATTCAGTAAGTTTCGGCCTCTCCATTTCGTTATTTGAATGCTCGGATTACTGAAATTTTGAAGTCTTTTTTGCTATGCGTTTGCTAATCGATCAGAAAATTTTGTAATAATTGATTCCTAGTTATTATGAAGATCGATCGTCATTCAACGTGCTCTTAAATTAAACAAAAGCGAAGGAAAATAAATAGTGTGAAAGCCTACGAAAAATAAGTTATGATGTGTAGCTTTCGCGTTATCTTCTCTACTCTAGTACAAAGTCTTCTTAAGGAAATATATCCCTCTGACTGCTTGCGTTTATCGAGATAAACGTTTGTAAAAATCGCCTTATACGTAAGTTTCTTGTAAGCGCACGGAAATTAGAGAATAAAGTTTGCTATAAGCAATACATGATTCTTTGTAAAACTGGTCGCCGAGTGATTTCTTCGACATTGTCATCTTTGCAATGCCAAGACATAAAGATAATTCAGTGACGTTTGAGGGAAATAAAACCATCAATAATGGAACATTAAAACATGTAGAAAATAATTTTTTTGCCGAGTCTCTACAAGTTAATGCGCTTTCAGAAGCACTTTATTGAAATAAACTATAGGTATGATAAAAAAATTTGGACAATGATAACACATCCTAGAAGCTTAGCACATAATATTGTAAATAACGTGTTCAATCAAGTACCAGTTGCAATGCAAACCTGTATCTGTCTGTACTTAGCAGGAGATGATAATTTATAAGTTAAATTTTCAAGTCCGACGGACGTAAATAGTATTATGTTATTGGAGGAATATTGCAAAATCTCATAAATAAACAGTGTTACTGTGTAGTGTGAGCGCAACTATGTGTCAGATTCACTGAAACGAGTGGTAAATGAAATAAAAATGGGCTGAAGCGAAAACATAATGTTAAGAAAACGGAGAGACAACGATAAACAAAGCTTATACAGTCAATTATAAGCTACGTACTCTACCTTCAGTGCCTTATTTTGGTGTAACCAGCAGACAAGGAATTTTTGTAGAGTACCAATGTGCTTTAACTTTTTAACAACATGTCTTTTCGTTAGGGTCAATACATAGGTAACATTAACTACGATGTCTTAAGTCCTATAACAAATTGGGAAAGACGTAGTGCGTTACCCGATAGAAGCCGAACATTGAGCAGCACAAAATATAACATTCCAGCACATTTCTGTTCCTGCTCGGCGCCTTTTAATAACAGCAATAATAATAATAATAATAATAATAATAATAATAATAATAATAATAATAATAATAATAATAATAATAATAATAATAATAATAATAATAATAATAATAATAATAATAATAATAATAATAATAATAATAATAATAATAATAATAATAATAATAATAATAATAATAATAATAATAATAATAATAATAATAATAATAATAATAATAATAATAATAATAATAATAATAATAATAATAATAATAATAATAATAATAATAATAATAATAATAATAATAATAATAATAATAATAATAATAATAATAATAATAATAATAATAATAATAATAATAATAATAATAATAATAATAATAATAATAATAATAATAATAATAATAATAATAATAATAATAATAATAATAATAATAATAATAATAATAATAATAATAATAATAATAATAATAATAATAATAATAATAATAATAATAATAATAATAATAATAATAATAATAATAATAATAATAATAATAATAATAATAATAATAATAATAATAATAATAATAATAATAATAATAATAATAATAATAATAATAATAATAATAATAATAATAATAATAATAATAATAATAATAATAATAATAATAATAATAATAATAATAATAATAATAATAATAATAATAATAATAATAATAATAATAATAATAATAATAATAATAATAATAATAATAATAATAATAATAATAATAATAATAATAATAATAATAATAATAATAATAATAATGATGATGATATGATGATGATAAAATTATTCTTTAAATGTAATATACCTTCAAGATAATTAAGAATATTTTAGAAACTGTGAACGTAAACTCTCTTAACGGGACGTTAAGATTAGCCATCTCTCAAATACTTTTACAAATGAGCAAGTAATGCAGGAGATGAGCCTAAGTTTTCCAAACATAAAGGTTCAAGTGGTGAGGAAACATTGGGAAGAGACTTCACCCGGAAGATACATCAATCGGTAATCGAAACCCTGTCTCTAGGAGAAACACATACACCATACTATACTAAAGCGACGGGCTGCAGAGAATGTTAATATTCATTAACTATCATCCTCACTTGTAATGGAGAAAAAAGGGAATAGCTAGGTACAAAACAAAGCCTTCCAATATGGTGAAAACTCTTAATAAGTACTTTTATCCCAAAATAAATATCACAAGAAATAAACTTATCTGAGAAAAATATTTGCAACTACTAAATAATCAAACGAATCTGAAACTGTGACTCTTTCCCTTGTTCCGACTGTGCACCCCTAACTTGTCCTTAGGACTGTCATTAAGAACTGAGTTACTCTTTAAACTGATAAAAGGGTAATTGACCAAAGTGAGTGTCTACCTGCTAGGATTGAAAAGCCGGACTTAGCGTAGTGTAGCTAGTAAGCAAACGTTTCTCGTATTGTGAAGGTGCTTTTCGACAGTTTGCAAAAGTGTTTTTTTTAGATATGAAGAGGAACGCAAAAATCGATAGTGTTTTTAAACCTACCTATGTGAGCAAGATATGCAGAACTAGCGCTTTAAGTTAAGTTAAACCTGAAGTTGCTGACTTAAAAACCAAAAATGAGATGTGTCGTGTTCGTGTCGCGAGTGAAGAACTTCGCAGTTTTAATGCCTGTTGTGAGATCGGCAAGTTGGTGCAAGAAACACACTATGTCAACATTCCTAGAGATGTTAGGTATGACATACTCACAAACGATTTGAAGCCTAATAGTTCATTTGTGTTTCCTGTACGTTTGCATGGCTCTAAGGGACTCAGTTTTCAATATAAGTGGCTAGCTAGATGGGGGTGGCTAACATACTCAAAAGTTGAAGACGGTGCATATTGTCGTTACTGCGTTCTCTTCTGCAAACAAGGTGTAGGTCAAGGCGGTCACCAAAACTTAGGATATTTGGTGACAAAACCATTTTATAAATGGAAGGATTCTGTAGAAGCATTTAACAATCACCAGGCAAGTGGTGATCATAAAAACTGTGTCTTATCAGCCGAGCGGTTTTTGGCAATAGAGAATGGCAGGGAAGAGGATGTGGCATCTCAGATTAATAGTCAGAGGGGAAAAGAAATTAGGGAAAATAGGGAAGCTCTTCTACCAATAATAAAAACAATGTAATTTTGCGGACAAGAAGAACTGCCTCTCAGAGGCGATTTAGATAGTGGTCCCTTAATGTTATCAAAGCCTGATAAGAAAGACGGAAAATTTCGAGCTCTCTTACGCTTTCGTCATGATGCTGGTGACAAAATATTAGAAAAGCATGTCTTATGTGAAGAAAAATGCCCCTTAATCCAGAACGAATTCCTGGGCATATGTGCCGAAATAGTACGAGGAACGGTTCTCAGTGCTGTAAATGCTGCAGAATGTTTTAGTGTCATTGCTGATGAAGCTTTAGATATTTCCGGAACGGAGCAGCTATCTGTTTGTTTACGGTATGTCAACTCTGACCATATTTTGAGAGAAGACTGTGGGATTTGTGCCTGTATATGACCTTACCGGTAGCAACATTGCTAAGACAACGCATTAACCTTGGACTAAATATGAGCAATATGGTGGGACAGGGGTACGATGGAGCTTCTTCTATGGCTGGAAAGTTCACTGGGGTTCAAGCGAAAGTGAAACAGCTATATCCAAAAGCTTTATTTGTTCATTGTGCTAGTCATAGACTAAATTTAGGTTTGTGCTCTGCACTTACTACAACTCACATTCGTAATTGCTTAGGCACTATGAGTGACATTTATGATTTATTTTGCAATCATCCTTTCGCTGGCAACGCTTTAAAGAATAGCATTAATGAGCTGTTACCTACCAGTAGGAAATCAAGACTGATTGGCCTTTGCAATACAAGATTTGTAGACAGGCATGATTCTGTCATTGTGTTTGTGGAACTTCTAGATCCGATTGTTCAGTGCCTTCAGGAGCTTTCCATAAGCAACAAATCAATTTCCAATTGCAGCAAAACTATTGGCGGCCATAGAGAATAGTGCCTTTCTAATCTCACTATTGACATGCGAGGTGTTTCACAGTCCGCCTTTCTACGTATTTGCAAAACTCAGAACATGATCTTAGCTCTGCTTTGGAATATGCCAGTGACGTAGTAAAGCAGCTGGAAGCACTAAAAAAGAATGCTGTTGAAGAATTTCACAAAATCTTTGAGCTGTGTTCAAACACTATGAAATCCCTATTTGACTCTGAAATCAGAATTCAGAGACTGGCAGGGAAGCAGACAAAAAGGGACAGTCACCCAGCAGATACAGCAGAGGAGTTTCGAAGATGTGACACGAAGGTTTTGAAAAATGTTCTCCACACCAAACCATCCTTTAGCTGGAAGAAGCCCGCCTCGGTAGTGTGGTGGTAGCGGATCTGCCTCACGTTCAAGAGGTCCCGAGCTCAAGTCTCGGTCAGGGTGAGTTACATGGATAAGGTTTTTCCGGGGTTTCCCTAATCCTGAAAGACGAATGTTCGGTGACTGTAAGCTCTATGGACCCTCGGCTCTTTGGGCGTCATTTTACCCATTCCATTCATCTCCGATATAACTTAACGTTGGGGGACGTAAAATTACAACAACAAAATGGAAAAACTTTCGTAAATTGTTTATGTTCTCAAAAACATGTTTAACGATTTCGATTAAAATGCTTCACGTTTGAGACACGACAATTTGAATATTTTGGGAATAGGGGATAAACACGACTTCAATTTCACTGATTATTCAACTAAGAAACCATGGCATCCTAGATAAAATATCAGGTTAAAAGAGAACGTGGAACTCATAAAATGCGCAACTCCGGCAATTTCTAGTTTACTTGTAACAGCTGTTTTCGAAACATCTCATGCTATGTAACAAGTTTTATGTACATTTGGCAGTCTCAAAATTGCAAGCTTTTTTCAGCTGCATAATTTCATAAGGAAAGTAGTTTTTTTATTTATTTTCAAATACTTTAACATCCTTGAACCGGATTATCATATTGAGCAGTAAATGAAACTGGTGACACCCTCATATCAGTCCAGGGCTACCAGAACCTAAGTTTTATCCGACATTCGTCTTCTTAAGATAAGGGAAAGCCCTGTAAAAAGTCCTATTCAGGAAAGTTATCTTGATCTCAACTGGAACTCGCTTTAGTGGTGCTCAACTTTCGTTCATATGAGCGGAGGTTGAACTTTGTCACTTCACCCCTCTTCCTCATGAAAGCATTTCCCGTTCATTCGCTTGCTCTATATAATGGTATGTTGCGTCTTATCTTCGTAGACAGTGGCTGGAGGTAAGCCTTTCTTCCCCTCGCGCGGCAAGGTTAGCCACTACCTCTTCACTGGGAGTCAGACACGGTACCACCACATTATGGAGGCGGGCTACAGTTGAAATCATTTATAACCAAACAGTTTGATGACGATACAAAATAGAGGAATCGTGCTTTATATGAATAGTGAAACTGTGTGAACCAAAGAGACTCAAGTCAGTGTACGGCATCAATGTTTAGTACCTCTACCACGTGCTTAGTAAGCACAAACGTGTTATATTCCATTTAAAACATTTGCTTTCGGGATGTCACCAGGAATGCCAGTTTTGAGGAAACCAGAAGAAAGAAAAAAATTTAAAAAAGAATGTCCGCACGCGCGCTCCAGTGTGTACGTTTGTGCGCGCGCGCGTGTATGTGTGTGTGTGTGTGTGTGTGTGTGTGTGTGTGTGTGTGTGTGTGTGTGTGTGTGTGTTTGCTAATAGCATATTACAGAACCAAAATATTGGAGGAATACGAAATGTAGGCTTTAATTTCGTTATCTTTCAAGGATGCCAAATGAAGATTTTCAAGAAAATCGTCCAAAAATGGCTTCAATAATTTTAATTAAAACACAACATATTTAAGATAGCCTATTGTGAATTTTATGAGGATAAACTGGAAGTCCACTTTACTGGGAGTGAAGTTTGTATAGCTATTCTAAACTTAAGAAATTAACGAAAAGTTGTAGAACTCGTTAAAAATATACAAATAATGTCAAGTACAATAATGTATTGCAAGGTTAACCAATTCCGATATATTATTTGTTGGTGATTACAATTCTCAGATACTTACTTAAAGGTATGTAAGTTTTAACTCCTAAGTTTCTATTCCCTTTTTCATTCAAGGAGAACTAATACTTTAAATGCATCAATCAGTGGTTCACTTTTTAAATATCTGATTATTGCTTATACTAGTTTATCCCAGCTATAAGAACAAAAACTATGCAACTAAAGGCCTTTCTACAGACTTTATCGAAAGAATCAAGAAAACAAATTTTTATAAAAAGAATTTTTAGAAGCTTGGGTGGAGAAAGTCAATTTCTTTTTTTTTCTTTTCTTTTTTTTGTAATTTTACGTCCTCCAACGTTAAGTCATATCGTACGTGACTGAAATGGGTGAAAAGATGCTCAACTGTGTCCAGGGTCCATGGAGCTTAGAACTACCCGACATTCGTCTTTAAGGATAAGGGAAAATCTCGGAAAAAACCTTATCCAGGCAACTCATCCTGGGCGAGATTTGAACTCGGGACCTCTTGAACGTCAGGCAGACACGCTACCATCTACGCTAGCGGTGCGGACAGGAGAGAAAGTCATGTGAAAGTAACATAGCACTTTTTTAAAAAATTTTATTAACATGATAAAAAACACTTCCCTAATTAACTATTAAAAGTAAATAATTCAACATAGAATTTTTGGACCTCCCGGAAATTAACTTCTAAATATGTGCCTGTTCCAGACTCTGGGGAAGATGGGGAATCATCTTGGTTGGAGAAAAATCCCCATCCCAGCCAGGAAACGAACCCCCATCCCCTTGCACAGCAGACAGGTGCTCTAACTACTGAACTACAGGGCCAGCCAGTTTAATGTTTCATATATAAACCTACATAGTAAAGACAAAATTTTATATTTTTTAAAATATGCTTGAAGCTAGTTTTATTGGAGACATCAGTCATAAATTCACATTACTTTATTTTGCATCCTGTAAACCTTTATGCTAATTTTAGAATTCTCCTAAAAGGGATGTGTGTGCATGCAAAATAAACTACCCTAAGAAATTGTACGCTGGACATAACCTGACTGATCTTACTAAAGAAGCACATCTTCTGTCAGTATGTCATTCTGTCTATATGCATTTCCCAACTTAAATCTTCATCTCATAAGAAACCCAAAACTATATTAGTTTTTTTTTTTTCATATTTTATCTTAGTCCAGTTCCAGTTTAATTTTTGGATATATCAAGGGGAAGAGCGTGGATTACTTGCAGCTCAGAATTACATATAAATGAGATTTTGATAATGCATAATTTTTTTTTTTAAAAAAAAAGGAATACAGTGGGCCTACATGTGTAAAATGTTACAAACAACAAAGATATGTATGAAGAAAACATTATTTTGAAAATGGTCCTGCTTTAAAGATATCAGTTAATTTGGTTTGTGTCACATTGCTTGCATTAAGTGCATTTAAGAACATTTGTAGTGAAAACTCTCTAAGCTAGCACTACAACTTTTCGCACTGGTGTAATGCCTAGACATTTTTATTATACTTTTCACACACTTCAGGTATTTCAAGATTTGAATCATTATCCACATTACTGTTAGTGTCGCTTGAAGCTGGTCCACTTTCTTGATCATCATCAACCTTAAACCACAGATTAATGGCAACACTAGTTCCACCTGGTGGCAGGATTAACATTAATCCAATTGCTTAATTTGGGGCTATAACTATAGCTGCATTCCCAAATAAGTATTTAGCAGTCATAAGCAACTCATACTGTGGGTTCATCAGTGTGCCCTGCTGCCTGCTAGTTTGTTTGCTATCAGACATGCACACTGTATTCAGGAACTTGTGGCGATCCTTTTCATTTGTATTTCTATTCTTTCACATACTTAAATGAATTAAAATTAAAGTAATTGATTGTTACTGTTTGCCTGAAAATAAAATTGAATAACAATGAGTAAGGCTATATTTTAAGAACTCTACTGTATATTTTAATTTAATATGAAGAATAATCAATTACACATTTTTCGAGGCTGATGGAGCAACCTGATAGAGACTGGTAGATCCGTGGTTCAAATTCCGGCTATGGCATTGAATTTTTCATCTAGTTATAACACATTCCTTTAGTCCAGTCCTATGGCCAACCATCCATTACTACTGATTTTAACTTATTCCAGGAAACTTCAGCTCTTTCTAGGCTATTTCAACACATGGAAATATCTCATACCTGTAGTAATGTTCTTTATTGCAATGATATCTAAGATTTTATTCCTTAATTTCAAGGTTACAATCTATACCTTTAACAAAAAATTAATAATTGGGTGTATCTCATATGTCAGTAGATCTACACAAAATATAAATATTTGTAACAAAACTTCACTTATCTTTAAGGAAATTTCCATCAATTATTATTATTATTATTATTATTATTATTATTATTATTATTATTATTATTATTATTATTATTATTATTATTATTATTATTATTATTATTATTATTATTATTATTATTTTCAGAATGTGTGGTTTCTTTCAGTATTTATAAAAGTACAGCATGCTTTTCTCCAGTATAGTGCCCATATTCATTAACCATGTGTAAAATAATGTTGCCATAAATTGCAGTTTTTTAATGAATACACTATCTTACAACTCACTAAACATTTGTCTTTACCAGCTTCCTCTACAAATACTGTATCTTCCCAAACAGACCTAAATGTAGTAGTAGATGGTAACTAATTAGATGTAATACACTTATGTTCTTCTTCTACCAAGTAACTATACAAATAGGCACTCAAAGGTATACTAACTGCCCTGCTATAATATACACTGAACAGACTGGTGTTGATGTAAGGGAAGGAAGCAAAGGAAATTGCCTGCTTCCCTACCTTCTTTTTGCTGGGATGATATGACTGGTGTACAGTATAGCCATTACTTACTGTGGGTTTACAAAGTAAAACCATTTATCAAGCCTCCTGGTCTTTAACTTCTGATTAAATTATTTTACACAGACATACAAATATTTAATATAATTCTCTATATATACAATGTTTAAAACTTGGTTTCTTTATGAGTAATAGTATGAAATTAATGTCACTTTTCTAAAACAGTAAGTTTTAATAATATCATCATATCTATGTGAATCCTTTCATCCAATTCAAAAATATGCTATTCATGGTGTGGTTACATCTATGCTTCATGAAGAGTAATAATTTTAAAAATGTTCAAAATTAAAAAAATGAAATTTCAAGAACTGCATCATGTTTCAGTTACCCATTATTGGTTTAAAAATAGCACTGATTTTTTTTAAAAACGGTTAGCAATATAAACAAAATCAAATATACGATAGATGCCTCCCTTCTTCCGGAACTTGAAGCATCCATCACAGTTTGTGTTGTGCTCGTAGAACCTAGTAAAAAAAAATGTAATAGGCCCACTTGCAATTAACAGCATCAGGCCCCATCTGTCATGAAGTCTCATGCAGATATCCCCCCATGTTTGTTAGTGTTACATATAATGGTTAGAATAATGAGAAATAATAATGATACATGGTTAAGAGAATATTATAAATTATGCATATATCACAGTAAAATGACATCCACTATTCAGATACCAGGTTTCTCTTGTATGTTGCAACAAACAGACTGCTGTTATCAAAACACAACTGTACAAATTATCGCAAGGTGTGTCCCCAAAATGCTCACCGAATACCATAAACGGCAACGTGTTGAAGTGTTGATCTCCTGGCTCAGTTTGAACCAATTTCTTAAGATAAGTGAAGCCTTTGTAACAAATATTTATATTTGTGTAATATTTATTGCTTCATTGTAGCTAGCTTCATTTTCTACGTAATCAGTAGTCTTTAATTTGAAGCATTCATTTTATTGTTTTTGTTTTTAGGTTGCTATGGATAATTTTGCTTATAATAACATTTATGAGTTTAATTTAAATTTTATGGATACTAAATCTGAAATTAAGTTATATTTAAAACTTCAAAAGAAGAAAAGATATATTCTTGCAGACATTCCTTTTCTAAATCTTTGTTTAAAACATAAAGTAGTTCCTATATTTGTTAGAAAAACTATTAAATTAGATAATAATTCATCAAAAAGCAGCGGAGAAAAAAAGAGTAATTCAAGTTGAAAGAAGTTTATTTTTTAAAAGTTTGAATAATATTGAACTTAAATTATATGCTTTACATCTTAAATTAACAAAGATTTTAGGTTATACAATTTGGCTTAATTTAGAATCCAAATTATTTCATATTCTTAATGTAAATATGAAAAATAAAACTGCTAAATTAAGAAAGAAATTATATAATTTGCGTTTAAACAAAATAAATTAAACCCAGTTATTAAAAGTAATAAAGATAATGTTTGAAATCAAATGTTAAATACATCACTGTTCTAACCTTTTGCTTCAAAGAAAGATAATGTTGTTAATTTATGAAATTCTAACCTTAATGAAAGAGTTAAATTTTTTAAATCAAGGTTTAAAAACATATGTAGATTTTTCAAACAATATAGATGATTATATTGCAAATATAGAAATTGCTAGTGAAGATTTAAGTGAAAATAATTAATCATTGATTGAATTGAAATGTAGCAAAATATTACAAAATTTAGATAAATACCAACCTAAGAGAAATAATAATAATAAACATATTAATATAATTTTGAATCAAACTAATACTCAATGCTCCATGTATTCAATAAATGGAGCATTGAGTATTAGTTTGACTCAAAATTATATTAATTTTGTGCTTCATTGTATAATATTCCTTACACATTGGAATAAACATATTATTAAATCATTAAATCAAAAGGATTTAATTTTCACTAAAGCGGATAATTTTAGATAAATTCAATTATATTAATAGAGTAAAACTTTTACTTCAAGGTGAAGATTTTATAAAAATTAATAAAGACCCTTTAAGATCTTGTATTACAGATTTTAATAAAACACTTAATGAAGTGAAAGTTATATCTGACAAAGAAAAACATTTTATAGAAGTTAGTAATCCTGTTTTACCTAGAATTTATGCCCTTCCTAAAATTCATAAACCTGGAAATAAAATGAGACCTATTGTTAACTGTATAAACTCACCAACTTACAATTTAGCTAAATGGTTACTAAAAAACTTAGCCATTTTGATAAATTTGAAAGTTTAAGTATTAAAAATTCTTTTGAACTAGTAAAAAAGATTGACAGTGTTATATTATCTAAAACTGATAAACTTATTTCTTTTGATGTAACTGCCTTATTTCCTAATATTCCTTGAGAAAAGCTTTTAATTTATTTTAAAAAGTGGTTGAATTCAATAAATTTACATGAGGACTTAATAGTTGATTTTGTTACACTTACTAATTTTTGTTCGGATCAAGCTTTTTTCACTTTTAATGGTGAATTTTTTCAACAAACTTCTGGCTTAGCAATGGGTAATCCTCTTTCATCTTTTCTTGCTGATCTTTTTATGAGTTTTTTAGAAATTCAAGTCACAAAAGCTTTTCCTTTGAGTTTTAAAACATGGTATACATATGCTGATGATATTTTTGCTATTGTTCCTGATAAGCAAATTAATGATGCTTTAAAATTACTAAATTTACGAGATAAAGCTATAAAATTCACATTAGAAACTGAAATTAATGGATTTCTTCCTTTTCTAGATTTGCAGATAATAATAAATTATAAATTAGATTTTGGTATTTATAGGAAGTCTCCTCCTATTGATAATTACATAAAAAATAAAACTTTTAACCATTCTTCACATAAATTTGCTGTTTTTAATAGTTTGATTTATAGATTAATAAATATGTCCCTGAATAAAGAAGAATGTAATAAAGAATATAAACATATTATTAATACTGCTTTAATTAATGGTTTTAATAAAGACTTTATACAAAAGAAGATTGACAAATTTAAATATCAAAAAACTGTTATTGATATTTCTAGCCTTAAAAAAATAAAAGGCGATTATAATTTTAAAAAATGTAATTACCATCCTTGGGTTAATAAACATTTTCAAAAAATGTTTAAAGTATTTGGTATAACTTTAGTTCCTCAAAATAAATATAGTATTAAAAATTGACTACATTTCTCTAAATAAGATAAAATTCCTAATAATAAAAAATCTGTTATTTATCAATTTAATTGTTTAGATTGTGATCAGGTTTATATTGGAAAGACGAAACATAATTTGGAAACCAGAAAGAAAGAACAAGTTTGTTACATTTATTATAAACAAACTGATAAATCGGCCGTAGCAGATCATTTTTGGTCATTTAACCATGAAATAAATCCTGAAGTTAAATTATTAAAACAATTAAATGGTCCGATAGATTTAATAGTTTGGGAAAAGATATTTATTTTAAAAAATAAACACAGCATAATGAATTTAGAAATACCAGCAGTTGATTCTGTTTTTAGGTTTGTTTCGTTTTCAGATTTTGGCAATACAGAAGAAACATAGTATCCTTGACGACGAAGTATGTTGACTGACGATGCAAGCAAATGTTCGTGAAATTGATCTCCATTAGATCTCTTAACCAGTATCTATACAAAATTCAGTAAAAAGCCACTGTGAAAATATTTTGGAGGAAATAGAGAACAGATCCTTTCAGAAGAGAAAACATAATACCATCCATTCTTTGAAACAGAAAAACGTTATTTACACAAAGGCAGACAAAGGCAACAAGATTGTCATAATGGAAAAATCAGATTATATTGAAAAAATGGAAAAAATGCTAACTGACAATGAATATGAAATCATTAACAAAAATCCTCTGAAAACTTGCATAGTCATTTGAAAAAAACAATAACAAAATCAAGCATAATACCAAACAAATATGCAGTTAAACCGGATAACCCAACCTTACCTAGACTTTATGGCTTACCCAAAATACACAAACCATCCATAACAATGAGACCTATAGTTAGCAGTATAAATTCACCAACATACAAACTTGCAAAGTGGCTAACAAACAAATTCAATTCATTTCCAAAATTCGACAGCCTAAGCATCAAAAACACCTATGAACTTATAGAACACCTTAAGGATATTGAACTAGAAGAAGAGGACACACTAGTCTCATTTGATGTTAAATCACTGTTTCCCAGCATACCAGTTAATCAACTCCCACCGTTGATAGAAAAATGGCTCAAATCACTTGGAATGGCATCATCTGAAATTTCAGACTACATTGAACTAACCAAATTATGCATAGAACAAAATTTCTTCCAGTTTCAAACAAAATATTATCACCAAACTTCAGGGTTAGCAATGGGCAACCCCCTATCACCCTTCCTGGCCGATCTGTACATGAGTGCATTAGAAATAAGGATCAACAAAGGTTTTCCTTGGATGTTCAAACTCTGGCAACGATATGTAGATGACATCTTTGCAATAGTACCAAAAAAACACATCAGTGATGCACTAAAACTTTTAAATATCCAAGAAAAAAGCATCAAATTCACTGTAGAAATAGAAAAAGATGAGCATTTACCATTTTTGGATCTAAAAATAATGAGGAATAAAAACAGACTAAACTTTGGCATTTACAGAAAATCAACACAGACAGACAACTACATAAAAGCTAATGGCTACAACCCAAGATCCCACAAACAGGCAATCTTCAATAGTTTAGCACACAGACTGGTAAACATCCCTCTCACAGCAGAAGAATACAAAACAGAATACAACAAAATAATTGAAATAGCACAAAAAATAACTTTCCCAAATCATTAGTGGACAAAAAAGTGAGCATAGCAAAAAAGAAGAAGCTACTAAAGGAAACCACAACCCTCTCAGCTACAGAAACTAATATGATTTTCAAAAAATTCACTTACCATCCATGGGCCTATGATAAATTCAAAAAAGTCTTCAAAAAACAAAATATTCAACTAGCACCAGTCAACCATTTCTCCTTAAAAAACCTAATTTGCTCAAACATCAAAGATGCCATTCCATCTAACAAAAAATCTGGTATATATCAAATTGAATGCAATGACTGTAGTCAAATTTATATTGGAAAAACAAAAAGAAATTTAGAAACAAGAGCAAAGGAACACTTTAGAAACATAAAATATAAACAATTAGAAAAATCAGCAGTTGCCACACATTTTTGGGAAAAAAACCACAACATAAATCCAGAACCAAAACTACTAAAACATACATCAGGAAAACAAGAACTATCCACATGGGAAAAAATCTTTATTTCAAAAAATAGGAACAAAGTATTCAATTTCGACATCCCCCAGAAAGATATGTTCAGCAAGTTCCTTGAACCGCCACCAGAGGAGACCGGTGACAAAATATCGTCAGCTACACCAACGAGAACCAGTCGAGAGCCGGCCGATGATAGAGGCAAAGCCTCAGAAACATGTTCCGGAAAAATTTAAAAGTAAGTGTTGTCTAGTGTCTTTAATCTCTAAAGTTAATTTATTTTGTAATTTAATGCTGAGGCTGAGCTACATTTTATCACAAGCAGATTATAAAATCTGAGCTACCCGAAACTTTACAAATACACTACATAAACCGAGTTAGTCGAGCTGGCTCTCTGAAGTTCCCTGGTTGAACCCCATGACAGCCATCATGGTAAACAGCATCTTTACCATGCATTAAGTGATATAGAAGAGAAAACTATGCTCACTAATAGCTTCTTCTTCATGATTACTGCATTGTGTTGCACTTTGTATGTTTGAGCTACTTTTTCTTGCCTCTTCATTTTTAAGATGTCTTGAATTTGAATTTCAATGTTCTCTCTTTTTTTCTGGCAAATAATTCTATTACTATTCGGTTGAAATTGCAAATCTTGCTTACAAACATTCTTTTCAGAAGAAAACATAGCTAATGCATTCAGTCTTTATTCATACATTGTATTTTGTAGAAAACTTTTTACATGTTTTGGAGTTGGAAAGCATCTTTCATCCTCTAAAGATGACATAGGCATTGTGATTAACTTTGGAAGATATGCTATTTCTTGGGAAGTGTCACATAAATCTTTAGAATGTATAAATAAATATAACAGTACCTTTCGCTTCTGTTTTCTTCAAAGAATGGATATACTTCCAGTAGTTTCTAGAGATACCTTTCAGAGAAAGTTATATGATACAAATCAAACTTCTCAATGTCCAACAGCCTGGAAAGCTATTATGTGACCTGAAAATTGGAACTTTTTTTTTTTTATTATTATTTCCAGAAGAATTGTGTCACAAACATTCAAAACTTTTTTCTTTAGATCCAGTGGCAGTTTTTTAATACAGGCTACCATGCTGTAGCACACAGATTCTATTCAGTGTTTTAGTTTATTGACAGAAATTAACAGCATAATTTGTTAGAAACAAAGTTGGTATTGCTGCAGTGAAGTGTAAACTTCATTTTGTTAAAACAAAGTTGGCACACCTACTGTTGCAATAGTGCACAGTGATCAGCTGGCCATGCTGCTGAAGTGACGTGCGAGTACATGAGGTAGTGCTTCACCAGTGTCTTCCTTCTTTCTCTTACCCAGCATGAGGTACCTTAATTTGGTTTCCAAGATTGCGATTGATTCAGTAGCACGCTCGTAAGCTGGCATTGATTTTCAGTGTGGGAAGAGATGCTAATATGGTGTTCGCTTTGTGAGTAATTTCTGTGGAAAGTATTGTATTATGTTTATCTTTTCAATGCTTCTGTCAGATAATATGATTAGTGTAATAAACGATTTTGAAGTATTTTAATATAGACAGTGTTGTAAGTAACATTTACAGCATAATAATGTGAAACGCAGTGACTGATGCCACCAATATGAATTCTGTGGACTCACTTCTGAAACATTCCAGAAAGGTTTATACTTATGGATTTTTCCTCTGGGAATACATCTTTTTGCAGTTCTAAAAGCTGCAAAAAGATGTATTCCCAGAGGAAAAATCCATAAGTATAAACCTTTCTGGAATGAACAGCTAATACAGCTCAAATCAAAACGAGACAAAGCCAGAGAAAGAGCAGAAAGGTCAAAAGATAAAGCAGATGTTATAGAATGGCGAAAAGCAAATGCACAGTTAAAACAAGCTATAAAACTATAAAAAAAAGAGAGCTTTGAAGAATTTGTAAACAAATTAGATTATAGAACAAATAGTACTAAAGTACACAACTACATCAAACAAATAAAAAGAGAAGACCTACAAAGTCAGCCACTAATTGTTGATAATAAAGAAATATACGAAGACACCCTTATAGCAGAAAAACTAGCAACATACTACAAAACTAGTACTACATTAAAAAATAAAAACAAAAGGCAGAATAAATACCTAAGGAACAATAACCTTGACAATACATCCAACCTCCAAAATATCTTCATTGAGCCTTTTACTTTTCCAGAAATAAAACAAGCAATAAGAACACTAAAAAATAAAAAGAGTCCAGGTCCTGATATATCCGGAGCTACTAAAAAATTTAGGACATGAAGCACTTCACACCCTACTAAAAGTTTTCAATAACATTTGGACCACCAGAAATAATATACCAACATTGTGGAAAAAAGCAAAAATAATACCCATCAAGAAGAAAGGAAAACTGGCACAACCGATAGATAGCTACAAGACTGACATTTTACCTGGAAACACAAAACATAATAGTCCCAGAACAAGCCGGGTTTGAGAAGATAACTCAGCAATACATCAGGTCGTAAAACTTACACAAGACATTAAACAAAATTTTAATAAAAATTAGACTTCTCTAGCACTATTTGTTGATTTCAAAGGTGCATTTGACACAGTATGGCGAGAAATGCTACTACACAAGATGAAATTATATGGCATATCAGGTCACATGCTAAACTGGTTTCAAGCCTTCTTATTTCATAGATGGTTTGAAGTGCAGTACAAAACAGCCACATCCAAATGGAAACAAACCCGAGTTGGATTACCCCAAGGATCTGTTACAAGTGCTATTCTCTTTAATATATTTATAAACGACCTAGCAGATGCACTGAAGAAACTAGATAACATACAAGTGGAAATGTATGCCAACGACCTAGTAATATGGACCTCGGAAAAGAATATAAGTTCTGGGAAACATTATAAAAAGTTACAAAAAACAATGGAGAATGCAATTATAATACTGGAACAATGGACTAACCATAACAATATGGAGATAAACACAGGAAAAACCCAATATCAACTGATCACAATGCAACACAAAACAGAAAATATATGTCTGCATATCAATAACAAAAATTTACAAGAAGCATCCACAACAACATATCTAGGAATAGAACTAGACCGGAAACTATCAATGAAAGAACATGTAAACAACGTAACAAATAAGATCAACAAAAAGAACAACATCTTAAAATGCCTAGCAGGAAAAAAATGGGGTGGAATAGTGGATCTCCTTAATAACACATATAAAACATACATAAAACCCAACTTACTATTTGGAGGAGAACTGCTGGCAACAGTAAGCAAGAAACTCAAAAGGAAAATAGAAACCTCACAAAACAATTCACTAAGAATAATAACAGGAACTGTGAAAACAACACCAATTGCCATACTACAGAACTTCACAAACAATATGGCCATAGAACTGGAACATGAACTAAAGGCAATTACCCTAGCACAAAAACTTCTAGTTAACAAAATTAGACACAAGTGGTATCACACAGCAGATAATATAAGCAATCTAAAAACCCAAACAAGCTTCAGAACATACATCAATAACTCAAAACACAAGAACATAATAACAACAAATATGAAAACAATAGAGGAAACAAGCCCAACAGAATATATTGACATACATTATAAGAATGACCTGTTATATACAATACATAAGCAAAACAATCTACCAGCTGAAATGAGAGCAGTAGCAATAGCCACAGAAAATGAAAGATATCCAGAAAAAGAATGGCTCCGAATATATACAGATGGATCCTTTATAAACAAACAAGATGCTGGTGCAGGAGTATACTGCAAACATTTTGCACAGTATCTAACACTAGACGAAACTTCAAACCATTATGATGGAGAACTAACAGCCATAAAAGCAGCACTGCAGAATGTCCTGTACAGACCGTACATAAAGCAAAACATAGTTATCTTAACAGATTCAAAATCAGCCATAGATGGGATTGTAAATTATAAAAACAAAAGAACAACAAACATCAAAGAAATAAGAAGCTGTCGAATCAAGAAACCATGTCACCCTGCAATGTATTTTGTGGATACAAAATAACTTAAAATGGAAAACTCATACAAATCATCTACTAACCAAATTAAGCAGGAATATATATGCCCTAAGAATATTAAGTCAGAATGTCAGCCTTCGTGTACTTTTAATGTCCTATTATGCACATATACATTCTATAATTAAATATGGAATAATATTTTGGGGAAATTCACCAGAAGCCAAAGATATATTTATTAAACAAAAACAAGCCATTCGAATTATAGGCAATGAAAGAATGCTATGTTCATGTAAGCCACTGTTCAGAAAGCTTTGCATACTTCCTTTGGCATGTGTTTATATTTTGGAGACAGCTTTATTTGTAAAAAGAAATAGATTTAACTTTCAAAACAACGGAAGTGTTCATATGCATTACACGAGGCATATTAAGGATATACACGTAACCTCAATCAGAACTACAATGTTTAAGAATGGAGTACTGCATTCCTGTACAATAGTTTATAATTCCCTTCCTAATCACATCAAAAGCATAGATAACTACAACATGTTTAAAACTAGAACAAGGGCTTTCTTACAGGAGCACTGCTTTTACACAGTAAAGGAATACCTGCAATTTAACAAATCCAGATAAACATAAAATATGAATTTACTTAGCTTGTTCATTTCTCTCACTCATAATTATATCCAATTTGTGTCACAATATAATTAAATGTAGGTTAGGTATATTTGATGTTTAACTTTGTAATATTAAGTGTAAATTACTGACGTATCCTATATCAAGGTACTATGTACAGATTTGATTCTAAAGGATGAATAAAATTGAATTGAATTGAATTGAATTGAATGGATTCCAGCTCACGTTGGACTTTTAGGTAATGAACATGCTGACCAACTAGCAAAGAAAGGTGCAATTCAAAATATAAAACCCGTAAGACAAACTGAAATTAATAAACAATTAAACAACATTAAGCTACATTTTAAAAGACAGCAGAGACTTGATGAAGAAGATAAACTAAAAGACAAGGATTATAAGAACATTGGAGACAAAACTGACATACAAAAACTACCAAGAAAAACTGCAGTGGCCCTATTTAGAATGGAAACTGGCCATGATTGTCTTGCAGAACACCTTTATAAAATACACTGCATACCTACACCCAAATGTACTATCTGTAAACAGGATGTCATCATGAACAAACACCATTTGGACAAATGTAATGGTCTCAAAAGTGGGAACCCACATGCTTTATATTGGGAAGCTAGGGGGAAAATGATGCATTAATCAACTAATGCCCGGCCCAAATGACCTTGTTGTCGACGGGCCCTTAAACAGCACACACTCACTCACTCACTCACTCAACTAATCCCCAGTGCCATTAGTCAACAACAACAACTTCTGAAACAGCCTTTTCCCATGAGAATTTTTGAAGAAAAAATTTATATAAAAATATTAGGTTGACCAACTCCAGATCTGAATATTACACAAACAGTGAAGAAAAACAAAAACCAAACATACAAAAGATGTTTTAATAATAAGGTATATAAAGAACATGCTTGGATTTGTGGCTGTGACATAAGAAATGCTTTCCATGTCTACTTTTCAGTAATCATAGTATGTGGTGCAGAAGTGGTGTAAAGGATCTTGGGTACTTGAAAGACATTAAGAAACATTATGAAAATCAAAAGCACCTTAATAATTTGTTGGATTTAAGTGCTCTTGGCAGTGTGAATGTTGCTGTGCAGCTCAGTTGAGCCTATCATGACTCGTTGCAAAGGCATAACGAACAAGTGGAATTAAACAGCTATTTTGTCAAAAGTGATTGATTGCATAAAGTTTTGCGGAGCCTTAGAGTTAGTCCCAAGAGTCAGATGATTCAGAAAACCCAGGAGTATTTCTTGGTTTAGTAGACTTAATTAGTAGTACAGACTGTGCTGTTAGGGAAAATATGGAGAAGAGTAAAGTATCAAAGTACACATCAAAATTAATTCAGAATGAATTACTGGAATGTGTGCTTGAAGTGTGTCAAGAGATTATTAAGGAATAAATCGCTCAGGCTAAATACGTAGCAGTTATGGCTGATGAGACGACTGATGTATCACACCAGCAGCAGCTTGCCACTTTATTCAGATATGAATGACATGGGAGTGTGCATGCACGATTTGGGGGATTTTTCCAGCCTAATGATCAAGATGCAGATGACATTTCTAAATGTTCTGAATAAATTAAATTTATTTTTTGGAAAATATTCCAGCAAAGTTATAGCTCAAACATACGAACATGCATCTGTTATGAGTGGATCAATTAATGGTGTTCAAGCTAGGGTTAAAGAACCTATCATCATGCGAACTGCATCCTCTGTTATGCCCATCAACTGAACCTTATAATGGAAAAGGCAGCTTCTCAAAATTCTTCCGCAGTCTTTCTGAGTTTCTGACATTTTTCTCCTGGTTGCCCTAATTCATCTCTGCATTAGAGGAAGACTGTACAAAGCATATTCTTTTGCCATCATCAACTAGGTGGAATTTCAAGTCAGGAACAGTGAATGCCATCTATGAAAATCAAGAAGCTCTGCTAAAATGCATGAAAAAATTAGAAACCTCTTCACAATCAGATAAAACTGTTCAAGAAGCCAGCAGTCTCAGACTTAACTTGATGGATGAAGATTTTCTATTTTGGCTGGAATTTTTTCACAGGGTAATGCCTCATGTTGAAATTTTTTATCAGCAGATCCAATCAAGGCATATTAACACCACTAAGATGGGAAAGGCAATCAGTATATTTAGCATGGATGTGCAGAATATCCGTGATACCATAGATTCATTACCTGCATAAGTGGAAGGCAATTACTCAGAAAAAGAGAAGTGCCAATGACTTGAAAACCTTCAAGTTCCGGACACCAAGGAAGTGTGTGATTGCATCATACCAAAAGCACGAAGCCATTTTCAATCTTCTAGCCACCTTGATATTGCCAGATTGCTAGATTCCGAAAATTTCCAGAAGTATTCACAAGTTTTACCAGAGCATTTCTTGCAAATGGCTGTTGAGCACTACCCTGTGCTAAACAAGGATAAATTTTGGCTGAACTTAAAGTTCTCTACAAACGACAAGACTTTCGAAACACAGATGGAGCTGAACCTCTAATTTAGCTATTTATAAAGAACAATTTGGAATATGCATTTTCTGAAGCTACTAGGCTGCTCAGAATTATTGCCACCATACCAATGATAACTTCAGAATCTGAACACTGTTTCTCCTCACTAAAGCGAATTAAAAACTTTCCTTCGAAACTCAATGAAAAAAGATTGTGTGCACTGGCCATCTATCAACAGAAAAACAATTGGTGACTAAAATGAAGGATTTCATTATGAAGGTTATTGAAAAATTTGCAGGGATGGAAAACAGGAGAATGGAGTTCAACTTGTGCCATTAACAGGTGAGACTGGTAGAACATATTCGGATTTTGCACGAACCGCCACTGTTTAGATCTCTTGGTTCCTTTCCTCCTTTAGCAGGTGGTTCGTTTTGCACTTTTGATTCTACTTCTCTGATAATGTCATCAATCCATCTTTAACCATGAATGCATTTCTTGAAAGTTCAATGTTACATTTAGTCTTGGCTACATCTGAATGTCTATTTTGCATTTCACCAAAACTAATTTCAACATGGCACATGATTATACGAAAAAAATATTAGCCAAAAGAGAAATGATAGTTCATTCAGATGATAGCAGTAGGAAGAAGCTTAACAGATGTTGGCCTTTGATCTGACATTTTTATTTTCTGCTATTTTGTCCATAACCACAATAAGCTCCACTGTTTTCATACAATGTATTTACGCTGCATGAATGAAAATTCCATCTAGTTTGAGATAGTCTAGGCATTTTTTTTTTGCATTATTTGGTCCAATATTTGTGTTCTTTGTGAAGAGTTAGAAAAAATACACAAATTTGAGATTGGTGTGAAAAAATGTGCGAGTTTGGCTGTTTTTTGAGGATGCCTTGGCCATTGCAATGTCCGTTTCATGGGCGTAACAATGTATGAAATTTGCATATTGGTATTTGTCATGAACTATTTCCTGTATGTCACTAATGTTACCGCTCATAACTGATGCCATTGGCTTAGTTTATTTACACTTAGAATATTTTAGATCAGTGAAAATCTCTGCTGTATATTTATTGGACTATAGTGTAAGGCTTTCTTAATATTGGTAATACAAGCAGCGTGCTTCTGGGACCAATGTTGGCAAGAAGTCAACTTGTCTACTAGCAATGTTGGGGCTTGTACAGTAAGTAAGTTTGAACTTGGCCTTTATTTGTTTTATTTTTCTGAATGTATTTCTGACATTTTATATATTATTTAAAGTTATTTTCTTATGTTTGGTTCACATTCCTGGCTTCTTATAGGGTACAATATCACAAGTGATGTCAGAATTTAGAAACTAATTTTGCAGGACATAAAATAAAGAGCCAGAAGTTGGACATGAAAGAATTTCTTCAGGACTTAAAGTATGAATTTCACTCAAATGAAGAAAAAGTGCCAATTATACACACAAGAACCAATTCCCACATTGAGGGTTAACAAATGGTACTCAACATCTAAAGATAAGGTCAGGCTATTCTCTGAACAGCTTTTCCAACAATTTCAGCCCAATCCTAGTACATTAAACAAATTTATCAGAAGAGCAGAAAAGAAAAATGATCACCGTTGCAATTAACACCTTTAAGGAAATACTTTATACCTGCAGCAGTTAGAAAAATTCAAAATATTTTAATGCTTGTTGCTGCTCCACCTATTAAAACAACTTGAAGAAATGCTCCCCCTTTCACAGTTTGGTTTTAGATCATTACATTCAACTACTGAACAGCTTGATTGCATATTTGATGTAATACTCAATACCTATGAAGAAAAAAAAGAGTGTGTCTGGGTTTATTTCTTGACACAAAGAATGATTTTGATAAAGTGTGGCACAGTGGTCTCATGTATAAAATTAAAGATCATCTTTCAGACATACGTTACAGAACCATTTAATTATCCTTATGCCATCACACATTTTCTATAAAATATGAAAAACTGTGTTGAAAACTTACAATATAACTTCTGGGGTACCACAAGGAAATATATTAGGACCACTTCTGTACATAGCATAGACCACCAACTTCCTAGTGCAAGAACAACTAACAATAGCTCAGTTTGTCAATGACATACCCGTCCCAGCAAAAGTAACAAAGAAGAAGCAACTGATCCACTAGTCAACTTCTGTGATGAAATTCACCATTGGTGCAGAAAATGGAGAGACCTGATGAACTTCTTAAAATCAAAACTGGATGTATACACCCTCAAAAGAGATATACTTTTTCAACCGATAACAACGGAGTTGCAATTCCTATAGAGCAGTCACATATCTTGGCTTAACTTTGGATTTGAATTTAACGTGGAACCAATATCTATCTGAAAAGAGCTGCAAAATACCATCTGGTATTTGTTCAATCTTGTAATCCACATAATCCACAAGTTCACTGACAATAATAATAATAAAAAAAATAGACCTATATAACAGTATGGGTGTTCTATATATGGGATTCTGCTGCATATTCTGAAATATGAAAAATACAGGTTATCCAAAAGAGATATCTCAGGCTGATGACTGGTGCACCTTGGTATATGCGAAACAACCTGCTGCATGATGACATAAGAATTCTGGAAGTCAATGGAGTCCTCCACAAGAGCTATAGTAAACTACAGAGCATCTTCAACAAACAAACGAACCATCTAATTCAACAAATTCCAGCTAATTACCCTCAATATCCAGCAATGAGAAGATTGAAAAAAAGAGGACACACTGACCTAAGACTCTGAACTTCAATATTTTCATTGGAATTTTCCTGAGTACATGTTTCAAACTTTCGTTATATTATGCTTTGTATTTACAAGTAATGAATTTACTATACAATAGGTAAAGTTTACTTGAATTAAAAAAAAAAAACAACAACAACAACTAATCTAGTCTGTTAAAATTTGTTCTTGACTTATTTCCTATTATTCCTTGAAGGAACATGAGATTTGGAATTGGTATGCCTTGTTCAGGGTTTGTTTCCTGTCAAAGAGTGTGGTAGCACTGAATAGGAAGCAACATCTGGAGAGTGAAGTCAACAACAAAGAGCATACCTGACACTTGCTGATACTCAACTGAGCAGCTTCTGTGGCTTTGGCATCTTGATTAAATACAGAAAGCAGGTGTCAAAAATGCTCTTTGTTGTCAACTTGACACTCCATTTTATTGACCTGAAAAGAACAAACAGTACATGAGCATAAAAAAACTAAACACACTAATTCTGTAGAACACATAATTCTCTAACAAATAATAAAATGCATTGCCAAAACATTGCAATTGAACTTAAAAGAATGTCAGAACTTATGGGCCAACCCATTATTTGGTAGCATTATTTGAGGTTGGTTAATTATTCATGGTTGTTTGTTTGATATTATTTCCAACCATCTCATAATATGCCCCAGATATCTGTTGACAAATAACTGCTTTGTTTTGTTTATTGCATTTGTAATTTTCCATGCTTCATAATTATAGAGATAGACTGCTTTTATGTTGGTGTTAGAGCCTAAACTTTGTCTTCAATGAAATATTATTCTGACATATGGGCTATAATTCCATAAATGTTATATTTGCTAGCCAAATTCTTTTTTTCACATCTTCTACTCCACTTACTTTAGTAACCACACTTCCCAAATGTAGGTAACTGTTAACTTCTTCAATTTCTGTATACTTTACTGTTAATTTATTTGTATGGTTGGTTATTGGTTTGATTTGTTTTATATAATTTTATCTTAAATCCAACCTTCCCATCTTCTTCTTGTAATTCCTCAATATTAGCTTCCATATCTCAAAATCTCTGAGCTAGCAAACATATATCATCTGACAAATCAAGATCTTCAAGATGGTTATTGATCTCCCATTGAATTCCTCTCCTTCTTTTTCTTATAACCTTTCTTGTAGTTTCATCTAATTCCATCAGAAATATATTTGGGGAGAGAATGCAACTTCGTCTTACTCCAGATTATGTTTCTACATGTTCTAAGAGGTTACTTTCGTGTATTATCTGTGCCTTAGAACAAAATTTGTTCAATAACCTATAAATTATAAACATTTTTGTGAATGTGTGTTTGGAGGAATTTAGTGACATCAAAATTAATCATAAAACTATTTGCAGTCAACTGCAAATAGTTTTATGATTTTTGTGAATGTTGATGCTAGCCAATTTTTGTACAAATTCAAGCTGACAGACACGTGACTCCATTCATGCAAAACTTAACACAATAAACATAAGCTGTGTAGTAGTATATAGCATTATAACTGCATGCAGTAAAACACCATCAACAGACAACTTCACATAATGTTTGATGGTTAATTATCCTCCTTTTAACTGGGTGTTATAAGTAGAGTCAGACTGAAAAATTCAATGCCATAACCAGGATCTGAACCACTGATCTACCGGTCTCCATCTGGCTGCTCTTAACTATTGAGCTACAACATGCCAACATGACATTAAATTCTTCAACTGACTCGTACTTTTCTTGGTAAATCACTAGGGGTTCTCATATACAATGAGATATGTACCGTTTTGTGGTGACTTACTATTGTGAGTACCTAAGTCCCAGGCTTCATAGTTAAGCCACTATTATTAGGTTAATTTCCCTCAATTAACCTAATAGTAGTGGGTGAGTAATATGTATGGTAAAATGATACTCGTATGGACCCATGCTCTCCACAACTTAGTGATACCCAAAATTCATCCTTTCCAGGTAAGGGAAAATCCCAGAAAAAACCTTATCCAAGTAACTCACCCTGACCAAGATTTAAACTTTGAATTTCTTGAACATTAGGCAGAGATGCTACCCTCACATAACAGAGGGGAGCTTTCACATGCTACTCCCTCTGTACATCATACCAAACAACATACTGAGCATAAGCTTAGCCAACATAGAGCAATGCCATTCAAGCCAATACCTGCTATGAGTCAGAACTGGTTGTCATTTGTCATGACATTCAAGATAAGCCCAGTATTACACAAATATAACTATTTGTAACAAAAACTTCACTTATCTTAAGAAAATAATGTCAAATTTTTCTTATTAATTGAGATAGATTTCACAAAAACACTCGTTTGCATCATCAGTCCACAACACTTCGTCGTCAAGGATACTGGTTACTATGTTATTATTATGTTTTTTCAGTATTACCAAAATCTGAAAACGAAACAAACCTAAAAACAGAATCAACTTCTAAATTCATTATGCAATGTTTATTTTTTTAAATAAATATATTTCCTCAAACCATTAAATCTATTGGACAATTTGTTTTAATAATTTAACTTCAGGATTTATTTCATGGTTAAATGACCAAAAATGATGTGCTACGGCCGATTTATCAGTTTGTTTATACTTAATGTTACAAAAATATTCTTTTATTCTGGTTTGCAAATTACGTTTCATCTTTCCAATATAAACCTGATCACAATCTAAACAATTAAATTGATAAATACCAAATTTTTTACTATTAGGAATTTTATATTTTTTAGAGAAATGTAGTCAATTTTTAATACTATATTTATTTTGAGGAGCTAAAGTTATACCAAATACTTTAAACATTTTTTTGAAAATGTTTATTAACCCAAGGATTATAAATAACTTTTTTAAAATTATAATCATCTTTTATTTTTTTAAGGGTAGAAATATCATTAACAGTTTTTTGATATTTAAATTGTTCAATCCTCTTTTGTATAGAGTCTTTATTAAAACCATTAATTAAAGCAGTATTAATAATATGTTTATATTTTTTATTAAATTCTTCTTTATTCAGGGACATATTTATTAATCTATAAATCAAACTATTAAAAACAGCAAATTTATGTGAAGAATGGTTAAAAGTTTTATTTTTTATGTAATTATCAATTGGAGGAGACTTCCTATAAATACCAAAACCTAATTTATTATTTATTATTATCTTCAAATCTAGAAAAGGAAGAAATCCATTAATTTTAGTTTCTAATGTGAATTTTATAGCTTTATCTTGTAAATTTAATAATTTTAAAGCATCATTAATTTCCTTATCAGGAACAATAGCAAAAATATCATCAACTTATCTATACTAGGTTTTAAAAATAAAAGGGAATGCTTTAGTGACTTGCATTTCGAAAAAACTCATAAAAAGATCAGCAAGAAAAGGTGAAAGAGGATTACCCATTGCTAAGCCAGAAGTTTGTTGAAAAAATTCACCATTAAAAGTGAAAAAAGTTTGATCCGAACAAAAATTAGTAAGTGTAACAAAATCAACTATTAAGTGCTTATGTAAATTTATTGAATTCAACCACACTTAAAATAAATTAAAAGTTTTTCTCTAGGAATACTAGGAAATAAGGCAGTTATATCAAAAGAAATAAGTTAATCAGTTTTAGATAATACAACACTGTCAATCTTTTTCACTAGTTCAAAAGAATTTTTAATACTTAAGCTTTCAAATTTATCAAAAAATAAGTTTTGTTACAAATAGTTATATTTGTGTAATATTCATTGCTTCACTGTAGTTAGCTTCATTTTCTACATAATAAACCCAATATTTTATTAACCCGGCCCCCTAGTACATGTCTCTTTTAACACCCCTGAATGTATAGGAAATGATGCTCTAGCAGAATCAGTATGGAAGCTTCGGCTTTTTTAAGATGATGACAACATGAAGGTGGACCATTGCTGATTATTTCTTCAAATTTCTTTAATTCAAAAAGCAATATACTAGTTTTATTTTATACAATTTCTGAATGTACAGTACATAGCATTTGCACTGATAATCATACAATAAATACCTATAAAAGATATGTCACAAAAATCTCTTAATTATTTCATTCACTCTCGCTCCCTGCCCTATTCTATCAAATCCTCACTCTCTCAGAATCTTTCATGCACAAACACACTCCTACATGTACAAAGGTACTAGTTCAATCAATAACAATATTAAATTTTCAGCAAATGAAAAGGGTTTCTATAGGGAATTGTCTCACTAATAACACATCAGGCTGTTATAATCAGCAACAAATGCAGAGAAATATCTAAAGCGAAAGCTTTATTAGTTATAATGAATTTGACAATGCTAATTTGTTTTTTGAGAAATTTGTATATCTTATATATTTTGCACTTTTTTATTATATCTGATCAAATAATTTCATTGGTATTATCACAGTGTGAACTACTGCATGAAAAAAATGTTATCAAAGTCTCACTGTTTTTTTTTTTTTTTTTTTAATGGATCTGGCCTTATAATGTGTTTTGTTAAACATATAAACTTCAGATTTCTTTACTCATAAAAATTTGTAAAATGCTCAAATATAAACAGTGAATGCATCATATACATTACCAGTTTCTGCTTCAATATTTCATATGGTAATGTATAGTAACAAATTATTGAGCTGATAAACATCAGTATTTGCTCTATCCCAAACACTTTTAAGCACAGTATTTTTCACAAACATGTACTGAATACAGATATACTGAGTAGTATGAACACAGAGTATTACTTAACAATATGAGAACTTAAAAATGACAAAGAAACTTTTGCATCTATTAGACATAAAAGGACTGGTGAAACACTTTACACTAAATGTAAATTTTCACATTATATTCACATTTTAAATATTACACTGCTGTCTCTGCTGCACCTGAACTTTTGTATTTGCCATTACTCTTCCCATTGCATCCTATTGTCTGATATGACTCAACCTGAAAAATAAAATAAATAATGATAAGCTGTCAGTTATGTATAATTAATTCTGTACATCACAAACTATAATACATAAAACTTTTGTTTTTGCTTACTGTACCTCATTTTGAGAATGTTCTGCTTTCTACAAAAGGAAAAAGATAAAATTGATGTTAGTTCATAACGTATTGTAGAATCAAAAGTGAAATCCATGAATGTAATTGATTGCTTCAACAATTTTTAAATCTTGGTGTTAGGAAAAATGTTAATTTATGTACATTACATTTTCATTGTAAAACTTGAAATTTGTTTTCTACCCTAAATTGGATGTTTAAAATATTAAAAAATAAATTGGAATTTTATGCCATTTAAGCAGTTTAGATAGCTTTTCAGAACCTCAACTATTTGGTTTGGGAGCTAAAAATCATAAAAATTATTGTTTGAATGGTATTTTTTTACTTCTACATGCAAAACTGGCAAACCAGCCTTATGAAACTTTATATATATCTTCGAAAATGAGCTACATGGCATTTCAATTACTTACTCTCAATGAGAGTTTTAATTGGGTGCAGAATTAAAATCTCTCTTACTATTTCGTTTTTGTTTTTTTGTTTTCTTAGTTTTTAGGACGTGGCAAAAAATAAGTTGCATAAAAGTTTTATGTAATAATGCTTCCATAAAGTTTTGTTACATACAAAATATGAAACTATACAGATTTATTCAGTTTATCATTATAACATTTTTGTTAATTATTTGTTGTTGCTGTTGTTCATATGGGTAAACCACATACAACTATAAACTGTATGGTTCCACAAGTACATTTAAAAACATGGAAGAATAAACATTGATCTTAAGGTGTAAAAAGGAATTATTTGTCCATAAGAATTAAAAAATATTTCATATTACAAGTTGGAATATTTGTTTACAGGAAGAAATCTCCCCAGCTGATTCCATTGATTCAAATCCTAGCTCTGACATCACAGGGTGAGTGAACTCATCCAGACCAAGGAAAGTCAACATACAAGTTAGGATGTCAAAATGCTTGAAAGATTCATTATACCAAAATAAAACAGTGGTCGAGATGGAGGAGCACTCCAGTGTTGTTGCACAATTGCAACTTCCATATAATGTGTTGAATAGATTATATCAAAATGTTAAACCCAACACTGGGATGTTACTGCTTTGGACAATAAGTATATAAGCCAGGAACTTTGACATAACTAATCAGCATATAATTATCAGATAGGTCTATCTTTAATTGTTTAGAGCACATAGATATAATATTTTGTAGCAACATGCATATGACAAAAAAAAAGTACAACAGATCTTAGACAGGAAAGAACAATTAAGTCCTATTACACAGAAAATGAAGCTAGTTACAGTGGAGTAATAAATATTATACAAATAAAAATATTTAGTAATTATCTTCCACTTATAATAATAATGATAATGATAATAATAATAATAATAATAATAATAATAATAATAATAATAATAATAATAATAATAATAATAATAATAATAATAATAATAATAATAATAATAATAATAATAATAATAATAATAATAATAATAATAATAATAATAATAATAATTTATTGTCAATAGACTGCAAAGCAGTTTCTGACATTGTCAATTACAATTTCAATATTTACATATATATATATATATATATATATATATATATATATATATATATATATATATAGAATTACAATTCAATCATTCGTGTACAATGCCTTATTTATTAGGTAAACCTTAAGCTCCTTTTTAAAAGTATTTTCTGACATAGCTTGCTTTACAGAATTTGGCAGTTTATTGTATAAAATCAATGCCATTACATTTGGATCTTTAATAATACTATTGTCACCCAAACGTCGGAACTCCCTATAGAACCGGCAGCAGCAGCAGGAGATGGTCGGCGTTCGCCATGCCCACTCATTTGTCTCCTGTCACTAACTGAAGGGATGATTAGGAGAGGGATTGCGGGCCACTGAGCCGTCTCTTTACCCTCCCCCTAGGTTCTCGAACGTGCGGGCTGTTTCGTCTAATCTGGAAACCTCTAGATGGGCCAGCTGACCCTATATAAGCAACACGTCGGGCTGGAGGAGAGTCAGTGAGTGTTTGGCGAGCAAGGACCTGGCGAACCGCTTCAATGACCTAGAGGAAAAGGCCGACAGTAACGCCAAGTCCCTGAACGCCGTGCTGGAAGACGTTGAAGACCTTGCGAACTGCATAAACAACCTGGAGGGAAAGGCCGACAGCAGCGTCAAGTCCCTGAACGCCATGGTGGAGGACGTCGTCGGCAGGAAGCTGAAGGATTTAAAGGCCGACGCGCCGGGACGCGACACAACATCTGCGCGCGTCAAACCTCCGAAATATGACGGCGCGTCAACATTTGAGGTCTTCCGCCGCCAGTTCGACACAGTGGCCAAGCACAACAGATGGTCACCGGAGGAGGAGGCCACACAGTTAATAGCCAGCATCCAGGGACGGGCCGCGGAAGTCCTAAACGCGGTGCAGACAACGGCGGCGCCCAAGGACATCTGGGAGGCCCTGGAGAATCGCTTCGGGAACCACCGCTTAGCCGCAGCGTACCGCAGCCAGCTAAAGGCAAGGTCACAGCAACCGGGGGAGACGCTGCAGGAGTTCGCCCTGGCAGTTGAACAACTGGCAAGCAAGGCCCTAGTTGACCTCCCACCAGAGTTCGTGTATGGGAAGCTGCCTACACCTTCGTCGATGGGGTACGGGACACGGAGATTCGTCAGCGACTAATGCTCAGCGATTATAAAACCATCCACGAGGCGCTGACAGCGGCATTAAGGATGGAGGCGGCCAAGGTAACATCTATACCGACGTCGAGAACGAGGAGTGTGCGCTACGCCGGAGACAGAAGACCAGCCGAGGGACGCCGGCGAACACCTAGTGGCCTGTGTTGGGGGTGTGGACAGCCCGGACACCTGCAGAGAGCCCACACCAGGAAGAGCAGCTGGAAGAACGAGTAAGGCCCGGCGTGGAGAGGGGCACGTCGGCGCCATTACCACCATCCCCTCGAGTGACACTGCGCGCCGTCAGCCGGCGTATGGATGACAGCCTCATCGCGGACGGTTGGGTGAGAGGGAAGCCGTGCCGCGTGCTGGTGGACACTGGGGCAGCCGTGACCATCATCAGACCTGACGTGGCGAAGGGTTTGCCGACGAGGAAGCCGAGCCGACCATACGAGCTTGTCACGGCATCGGGCGACACCTTGCCTGTGGAGGAGGCCCTGCTAGAGATGACCTTGGGGCGGAGTGCCGTGCTTCTGTGGGTGTTCGTCGCGAAGGTGGCTGAGGAGGTGATTCTGGGACTGGATGCCCTCAGGAGCCACGAGGCGACGGTCGACGTCGGCAGGAAGGTCCTGCGGCTCAACGGAGAAGAGGTTATACTCCGTCAGCCCGAAGAGCGCCTTGGAATCTGCAGGGTCGTCTTGGACCAAGACGTGGTTGTTCCCGCGAGGAGCGAGGTGATGGTGACGGCGCGACCAGAATGCCAGACAGCAGGTTGGGTCCCGAGGCTGCAGGAGTACGACTTCACCTCGGAACATCGTAGAGGGAAGAGCCACGGTAACGCTGACGCCATGTCCCAAGCACCCTGTCCAGGAGAGTGCGGCCAGTGCACAAGAGTGGAGAAGGAGCGTGCCGCAGCAGTCCGAGTAGTCACGGCAGTGCCTGCGGATGGCTGGGATAGCGCAGGCCTGAGGAGGGAGCAGCTGGCGGACGCAGACTTGGGGCCACTCTTGAGGGAAGTGGAGGCAGGGACGAGACCAACCTGGGAGGACATCGCACCGAGGAGCGCCACCTACAAGTCGTACTGGGCCCAATGGGACTCGTTGAAGACCAGAGAGGGCGTGCTGTTCCGGGTATGGAAATCACCCGATGGGAAGACGTAGAGAGAACAGTTGGTACTTCCCCGGAGTAAGGTCCCGGAAGTCTTGGAGGAAGTGCACGCCAGTACTTCGGGAGGACACCTGGGAGCGAACCGAACGATTGACAAACTACGGCAGAGCTACTACTGGCTGAGACTCCGAGCAGATGCTGAGAGATGGTGCCGTCAGTGTCACGTGTGCGCGGCGAGTCGCGGCCCCCAGACTAGGAGCCGGTTTCGCATGCAGCAGTACAACGTCGGAGCGCCATTCAAACGGATCGCCGTTGACATTGCTGGACCATTCCCAGTTTCTGACCGAGGCAACAAGTACCTAATGGTGGTCGTGGACTACTTCACCAAGTGGCCGGAGGTGTATGCCATCCCAAACCAAGAGGCAAAAACAATCACAGACTGCCTCGTGGATCAAGTGTTCTGTCGATTTGGGGTGCCGTTAGAGCTACACAGTGACCAGGGTACCAATTTTGAGTCCAACCTAATGAAGGAGGCACTACAAAGGCTTGGGGTGAACAAGACCCGCACGACTCCTCTACATCCCCAGTCGGATGGCATGGTCGAAAGGTACATCAAGACCTTAGAGGAACACCTGAGGAAGGTCGTGGCCAGCCATCAGCGAGACTGGGACGTCAAGGTGCCACTGTTCTTGCTGGCCTACCGCTCGTCTACACACGACACGACTGGAATGACGCCAGGCAGCTTAATGTTTGGCCGAGAGTTACGCCTCCCTTGTGACCTGGCTTTTGGAAGCCCTCCGGAAGTGAAGCAGCCAGTGACCGAGTATGTGGAGAACCTGGTGGACCACCTCCACGACATGCACGAGATGGCTCGCCAGAACATCCAGAAGGCGAGTGACCGCATGAAGACCAGGTATGACAGGCAAGCCAACAGCCAAGGGTTCCAGCAAAGTGACCTGGTCTGGTTGTACCGTCCTACCCGGACCAAGGGACGCTGCCCGAAGCTCCAGCAGCCATGGCAAGGACCGTACCGGGTGGTGAAGAGGGTTAACGACGTGGTCTACCGCATCCAGATGGTTCCCCGAGGGAAGATGTTGGTGGTACACCTGGATCGCCTGGCACGCTACGATGGTGCTGTTTGGGACGACCAGCTTTGAGGAGGGAGCAGTGTCACCCAAACGTCGGAACTCCCTATAGAACCGGCAGCAGCAGGAGATGATCGGCGTTCGCCACGCCCACTCGTTTGTCTCCTGTCACTAACTGAAGGGATGATTAGGAGAGGGATTGCGGGCCACTGAGCCATCTCTTTACCCTCCCCCTAGGTTCTCGAATGTGCGGGTTGTTTCGTCTAATCTGGAAACTTTTAGATGGGCCAGCTGACCCTATATAAGCAACACATCGGGCTGGAGGAGAGTCAGTGAGTGTGTGGCGAGCAGCGAAGTAGCGCCTTGTTAGTGAACGGACAAGAAGACTGTGTGTGTGCAAGGGAAGAATTTACGTAATTGTGAGCGTACAGTGGAACTGCAATGGACGAACTGGTAAATTGTAATTGTGTGCATTACGTAATTCTGTGTAATCGGCAAGTGTTCAACTGTAAGTTGGTGGAAATAAAGAACATTGTTGAGTTTGTGTAATTGGACTTTTCATTTCACGAACCCACAAAGTCACACTATTTATTCGAAAACCTGTCTAAAAAAAATCATTGTTGTATCGTGTCAATAAACTTTGCAGTTTCTGACATTGTCAAATTTTATACATATAAATACAAACAATTTTTTTTAATTACAAATTAAGGAATAAATTCAGCATGTCATATGTACTACAAATTAAGGAATAAATTCATGTGGTACAATGATTATAATTCATTAATACAATACAAACTTTTTGTTAACAAGTACTTCTTCAGAGCACCCTCAAATTGCTTGCCTTTACAAGACCTTAGATGTGCTGGCAATTTTTTGTGAAGCAATAAGCCCATCACATTTGGATCCCTGTCGGAAATATTCTTATTAAAACTTTGCCTAAAAAATCGTCCTTGTGCCTAGTGTTATGACTATGAATATTACTATTTTTAAGATCTTCATTTTGTACTGCATAAGTTACTACTTTATAAACATACAGAGAATATATTGTTAATATTCCTTTATCCTTAAATATTTCCCTACATGATTCTCGGGAACTCAAATTGTAAATAATTCTGATGGCCCTTTTTTGCAATCGAAATAACCTTCCCATATGCATTGCAGCAGCACAGCCCTAAATTTCAATTCCGTATAATAAATGTGGATATATGACTTCATAGTAAATAATTTTAAGCCCTTTTTCATCAAAGACATTTTTGAAGTAACGTAACAAATATACAGCTTTACTTACTTTATCACAAATATGATTTATGTGTCCTGCCCATGTTAGTTTTCTGTCAAGGAATATTCCTAAGAATTTATGTTCACTCACATCTTCGATGTTGCAGTCATTTACAGGTAATGACAGATATCTTAAGAAGTTGATGACAATACTTCTATCTTCTTTATACGCTATTAAGTATTGTCATCAACTTCTTAAGATAAGTGGAAGATAATTACTAAATATTTTTATTTGTATAATAAATTAAGTCCTATGTTGTTTAACTTATTATTGATGACATTTTGAAAGCAGTGAGTGAGACAGACATATGCCAACAATTCATCAATCGTTAATAATAAAGTATATAGTAAAAATATTACATGGTATACTGTGATTATATGGTATTTGGAGAACAATATGCAATATAATGACAAGTAGTTGTTTTATTTAAAGTCTCATTCACTGTGGAATGATTCTGCACTCAAAGCTTTGGATGTATTGTATTGTATTGTTGTATTGTATTTATTTCATCCTTTGGAACATAATACATATGTTATAGCACACGTCAGTTCAAGATACAAAGATAAATATAAAAAGTTACATAAGACTAAAAACTGTAACAGATACAGGATCCAACAGAAGTCTAAAGTAGAAAAGGCAAATAAATATAAACTATATAACGACCATAGAGAAATGCAGTAAAAAGAGTTTTGCTCCCTTTTTAAAATGTATAAGGCTCTTCATTTGTTTAATATTTTCTGGTAGCCTGTTGTATAATCTTATACATTTATTGATAGCACTAGACCTGAAGATTTCCATTCTACAACTTTGAATGTGAAAGTCATCTTTCTGACATGTATTGTATTTGTGAATATCGGCGTTTTTGTAATTTTGTATTTGTAGTTTATTTTGTTTTACATGGATCACTAATTCCAAAATATACATACATGCTAGAGGTAATATTTGATGTTTTTTGAATATTGGCCTGCAAGATGTTCTGTTATCCACCCCACTTAGTATCCTAATCACTCTTTTTTGAAGTTCAAAGACTCTATCTGCCTTTTTCCCCCAGAACACTATCCCATATTGTAACTGACTGTGAAAGTAACCATAATATATATTTCTCAATGCTGCTAAATTTATTAAGCTTTTCAAATGTTTAAGCAAATAACAAATGGAACTCAATTTATTTATTAAATGTTGAATATGTGTGGTCCATTTTATGTTCTCATTCATATGTAATCCCAAAAATTTTGTTTCATTATTGTAGCTAATGGCTGTTTTATCAAGTACTATTGGAGGTTTGACAACATTTCTATTTTGGCAAGTATGGAATGAAATGGAAATAGTCTTATCCTTATTTATAATTAGTTCTTTGTCTGAAACCATGTGTGCAGTTTACATAGAGTATCATTGAGTTTGGTCTGTACGCTTTCTTGATTGTTTCCTTTTATTAGGATGTTAGTGTCATTTGCAACTAAAATAACATCTGTGGAATTAATGGCAGTTGGCAAATCATTTATGTACAACGAAAATAACAAGGGGCCCAGGATTGATCCTTGTGGAACTCCTCGCCTAACTTCTCTCACTTTGGACTGAACTGTATTTAATTTTCCTTTATTTTCAAACTGAAGTTCTACAAATTGTTTTCTATTGCTTAAATAGGATTGAACCCAATTATTCATGATACCCCTAAAACCATATTTATTTAATTTCCTGAGTAGTATTTCATGATCTAAAACATTGTATGCTTTCGTTAAGTCTAAAAATAAACCCACAACTACTAATTTTTTATCAATAGCTTCTTGAATTTTATTTATTAAACTGTCCATGGCTGTTATGGTAGATCTGTTTTTTCTAAATCCGTTTTGGGCCTCTGAAATAATATTGTATTTTTAGATGAATGATAACATTCTATTATCAACCAGTTTTTCAAATATTTTAGAAAATGATGATACGATTGATATTGGTCTGTAATTTTCTCTTTTATTCTTCTCCCTTTTTTTATAAAGTGGCTTAATTTTTTATACTTTTAACTTATCTGGAAATACACCCGATTGCAATGATACATTATAGAGACTGACTAGTGGCTTAGCTATTTGATGTATAACTTTTTAATGATAACATCTGGTACTTCATCAACTCCAGATGAATATTTGGTCTTCATACCCTGGACTACACCTTCTAATTCCAATGCCGTAACAGGCAATATAAAAATTGATTGACTGCATTGCTTTATATTGTCACCATTCTCCTGACACCCTATATGGTTAATATTTTGAGCTACTAAGTTTTCTGCAATGTCTGTGAAATAAGCATTAAAAGACTCTGCAATATCCTCTGGATTTGTGATATTATTATTATTGATATTTAATTCATTAATATTGATTTTTGGGGCAGATTTTCCAGTTTCTTGGTTAACTAATGTCCAAAGGGCCTTTGTTTTATTGTTAGAGTTTATTATGAATCTTTCATTTTCCCTTCTTTTGGCTTCAGTTATAATGGTTTTATAGATCTTTTGGTACCTATTGATATACTCTTTGGTCTCATTATTTACTTGTCCATGTTTTTCTAGCCTGGACAAAAACCATAGCCTATTGCTGGATGTAATTATTCCCTTTGTTATCCACCCTTTCTTTTTTGTGATTTAAAGCATTTCTTTTCTAAAGGAAAAGCTATATCAAACCAATACAGAAATGTGTTTAGGAAGTTCTCACATTTTAAGTTAACATCAATTTCTTCAAAGACATTATCCCATGTTTCCTTTTCCAATAAAGTATTAAACAGTACAATACTATTATTACTAAAGTTTCTTTTAGAAATAGTAATGGGTCTATCCATTCTTTTAGATACTAGAGTCTTAATTTGTAGTATTTGTGCCCAGTAATCAGAAAAACCTAGATCTGTGACAGTAGCTTGCTGTTCAAATTTTATTTTGTTAATAATTATCAATAAAGTATCAATATTATATCAATGTGCAACTTTACAACTGTAGAATTAACAATGGACACCTACAAATTGTAATAGGCTGAGGATATTCAGCAATTTGTTAACATTCATTTATACATAAACACAGAAATATTGGAATATCTTCCTTTTAAGAGAGGATATAAGTAATTTAACAAGAACAAATATTCTCTTATAAAACTGCAAGTCACACATTTGAAAGTTCAGCACATGCAACCTACAATACATCTACATGATCTACAGAGGAACAACACTCCTTCATATGTGTTCAGTTGGCATGAGCATTTGTATTAATACTGCAAAAAAAATTACTGCACTTTTTAACAGCAGTTTCTTAAGAAACCCTAAATTTTCCTGATAAGCCATTATGCACTAAAAGACAGAGTGGTAATATGTATGTAAATGCTTTTAGACAAATATTTGTTTTAATAATATGAATAAAACTATATGGATGCTTAAATTTTAATATATGCCCATATGGATATTAATATAGCTTTAGTATTCATTGATGATAATCATTGATTAGATAATAATTCAATTCAGAAGAACAAAACATTTTCAGTCTGGCTCTACCCTTTCATAGTGCGTCCTACACACGGCTAGTGTGAAAGAACAATTAATTTCCATTAATTGCACCTAATAGTGATCCGAACTATAAAGCCCGAGCCTTAAAGTGCTTACAGCATAGTAAGTTGCCATTAAGGTAGTTGTCTCATGTGTTTATGAGAACTCCTAGTGGCTTACCAGGAAAAACACAAGTCAGTTGGAGAATTTAATGTCATGTTGGCCATAGTAGCTCAATTGTTTAGAGCGACTGGACAGAAACCAGAAGATCTGTGGTTCAAATCCTGGCTATGGCATTGAATTTTTCAGTCTAGCTCTACCCTTTCATAGTGCGTCCTACACATGGCTAGTGTGAAAGAACAATTAATTTCCATTAATTGCACCTAATAGTGATCCAAACTATAAAGCCCAAGCCTTAAAGTACTTACAGCATAGTAAGTCGCCATTAAGGTAGTTGTCTCATGTGTTTATGAGAACTCCTAGTGGCTTGCCGGGAAAAACACAAGTCAGTTGGAGAATTTAATGTCATGTTGGCCATAGTAGCTCAATTGTTTAGAGCGACTGGACAGAAACCAGAAGATCCGTGGTTCAAATCCTGGCTATGGCATTGAATTTTTCAGTCTGGCTCTACCCTTTCATAGTGCATCCTACACACGGCTAGTGTGAAAGAACAATTAATTTCCAAAACATACTGTCACAAAGCTGGGTCTGCAGTGAGGAGAGGGAAGTCAGAACACATGCTTGGCCGCTGTCACAGCTGCTGTCACCAAAAATCAGGAATACCATGGCATTTTGTCTGCTGCCGGTCAAGCTTCAAGACCTTTAATATTGGGAAGATCTGGAACAATCCTAGATTTCTAGACCCATTCCACCTTGATTCGGGGATATATAAGGGAGTATTAAAGCCAGCCAGGGAGTCAGTCAAGTGAGTCATTCAGTGAGAATCAAGAAGTTACAAGTTGGGGTGTGCAACAGAAGATTAAGCAAATATTAGTGCTACGGCAATCTCTGTGGACCAGATGTATATGCTTTGAGCATTAACAAAGTGAAACTATGTGTTAGTTAGCACTGTTAGAATAGTTTAAGTGACAAAGTGAGTTTAGCACATTTTGTGTTTGTCATATCATTTCACTGGCAAGCTGAACTGGAAGGAAAGCTGTGATAGAGGAAATGCTTAAAAAATTATTGGCTGGAATGGAACAAATGAAGAGTAAAATGAAGTTTGTAAATTATCAAATGAACAAGATGGAATTGAGAATGGAATCCGGCATGGGCAAGATGGGAAGGGAAATAATGAAAGTGAAGTCTGTGAAAGATGAAATGAAGACAGAAATGAAAAGTGTAAAGTAAGACACTAAGATAGAAATGAAGAGCATGAAGGAAGAAATGACAATGGAAATGAGAAGTGTCAAGGAAGAAGTGAAAACAGGAATGAAGACTGTAAAGGAAGAAATGGTAGAGATGTCAAACAAAATTGGTGAACAATTATTATTCAGCATGGAGAAAGATATGAAAGACCTTGATAAATGGGTTCACTACCTGATGGACTTCGGGGGTTAGCATCCTGAAAGGTTGAGTGATGGTAGTGCCTGGATGCCAAGATAGAAGAGATGCTTAGCAAAAGACTTAAGAATTTAAAGGTCAAGAGCCAGGCTATGAAAAAACATCCGTGGGTGGGAAAAATCCAGTTTTAGATACTTCTAGATCATTCTTCTTTAACCTTGGGGAACACTTTAACTAGCCAAGGAGTCAGTCGAGCGAGTCATGAGTGTGAATCAGGAAGCTGTGAAGCAGTTGGTATGTTCAACAGATATTTAAGTGAACATTAAGTGCTACAGTAATCTCTACAACTAGTTGTATTAGCTCTGAGCCTTAATGAAAATGAAATTAAATGTTAGTGTTGTACTAATAATATAAGTGGAAAATAAGGTGAGTTAAACACAACTCACTGTTTGTCATTTTGTCACAATACAAATACCACAAAGGTCATACTGCTAAAACACTAAATAAAATTCAAGAGATTTAGAACACATCACACATTCAACAAGATCTTCAGGAAGTGCAAATCAACTTTATTTCACAGAATAAATTCAGCATACAGAATTTAATAAATTAAATTAATTAATTTAATTTAATTTAATAAGTGGTCTACCACAGAAATATATGAGTCAAATGGAGAATTTAATGTCAGGATGGCATGTTGGCCATGGTAGCTCAATGGGTTAGAGTGACTGGACAGAAACCAGGAGATCCGTGGTTCAAATCCCGGCCATGGCATTGAATTTTTCATGTTGACTGTATCTATCAGCATACAGAATTTATTTTGCAATAACCTGAAGGATTCAGCCATACAAAATGGAAAATTCATATTTAAAAAATAGTTGCTCAGACTGTAACTTTATATAGGCATGACCAAAAATGATTTAGAAATGTTTCTAAAGGAATGCATAAAATACATGAAACAAGACATCAAATATTTACTGTATCACATCAATTTCAGCCTGCCAGTCATGGAATCACACAACACTGCTAAAAACTAAGCAAATATTCAGCCGAATCAGATACAGTGGACAATAGCCATCGGGGAGAGATGATGTATTTTAATATGTTGGCATCTAAAACACTCTGCAAATTCATTTCATTGTCTCAAGATGCTGGCTCTTTCAAAACATAACATCAACAGACACATACATCATGCTGAAGAAGAAGACAAATGTTTCTGCAAAACATGTTCATGCAAAATATTAATGTAGGAAATACTAACATGCTTTAATTACATAAACACTACTGTTCTTAGTTTTCTGGGTATATTAAAAAAGCTTAATAGTTATCTAATTCTAACTCACTCAGTCTTTCTTTCTCTCATATGCATACACACAAGTTTTGTAAGTTTGAATTCCTAAAAGGCAATGATCCAGGGTAGAGAGTTTTACTGCTATATCCGGGAGATTTTAATGTTTAACTGTACTTGTAGTTTTACAGTCCAGTATTTATAATTTATTTGCCCATGTTAACAAAACAAAGTTACTACTGGAAGTATCTAAATGATACCATTAGCAAGTACTAATGCTCTTACATGGAAATAAGCATTTAATCTAAGTTGTTAATTACTACATTATCACAAAGTATTTGTAAAATATTTTAGAGCTTATTAAATAAAAATGAGGAGCACACAATAAGCATGTTACATATTTATAAATATGAAAAACCTTTATTTAAATGATGACCTTACTCAAAAGAGGAATCTCTTTCTTTAGATCATACATTTGATTAAATGTGAAAAAGATCTCACAAGAGGCCTGCTTTCTATAGGTTTTAAATTAATATTTTACATTGAATTTATCACTATAACAATAAATATTTTTAATGTATATTTTCATTTATTTAAAATGCACATTTATTATTTTGCAATTCATTTATTACAGTACCTGTTAACTATAAACTAAAATCTCCAAATATGTAAATAAATGAGTTATTTAATGTTCACATTGAACTTAAATGCATGTAAGGACACAAGTGTGAATTATACTAGCTGCCCTGTACTTATTTTTAAAATAATTCAATGAGTTTTGAAAAAAATAACACTGATTGACATCTAAGTAAAGGAGTAGATGTAATCCACAGTTATATACATCAGAATTGCATTAATTAGAAGCATAGTGCTCTGAACTTTAAATATGATAAATTAACATTATGGTGCAATTCAATGTGCTGACTTTTCTAATGGAAAGATACTTCAGTTTACAGAATTAAATAGATAACATGTTAAAAAACATTAATGTAAAAAAAAGTAATTAATATATTGTTAGCTTATCTGTATAAGGTGAAATTAAGTACCAACTTATGGAAAGGAAAAGAGAATACATAATCTCAGCTACGAAATAGAAGCCAGCTGAAAGATATGGATAGAAATAATTTTTGGGTAATAATGAGAAAAAGTTCTCTCCAATTTTTAAGGGTTTTGGAGTAAACAATGGAAAGAAATGTAATGAGAAATATATTGCAGCTCAAAGAAAAGGTATTGTATGGTTTAATCTAGGAGTATGGAATTGAAAAGATTAATAGGGAAGAACTGAAGAAAGTTTCTGACCTATCTTAGAGAAGCAAGGTACAATAAATATGGTATTCAAAAAAAAAAAAAAAAAAAAAATCTAATATATTGCACACATATGACATTTTTGGCTCTTATTTTTAAACTTCTTTTTTAAACTTCCAATGGGCATAACAGAAAGACAAATGTGAATCATAAAATGGTTTTTGTTACCAGGAGTCAAACCAGTTACTTTTCCACATAGTTCATAGAAGATGAACAAATATGTCATATCAATGGACAGACTTTTAATATTCTCTTCATAAAAGGTTGCTGCCAGCATATGGGGAGAGGTCTTCATGGCATCTTGAAGTTCTCTGTTGATCTGAAAGTGCAGTCCTCCCAGACCTTACTTCAGCTGCCAAAAATAGATCAAAGTCACTTGGTACTAGATCTGGGCTGTATACCTAGTGGTCAAATATTTCCCAATGAAACTGTGTAAGCAGCTGCCTGGTTAGTGCAGGAATATGTGGTTTGGCATGGTCATGAATCAAAATGATTCCAGATGAAAGCATACCTCTTCTTGTATTTTGAATGGCTCTTTACAGGTGATATAACTTATATTACTTATATTAATTTGTAATATTTTCAACAATATTGTAATTCACATTTATATTTTTGAAAACTATTGTCCGTATTATTGATGATGCCATGAGTCTGGTTGACTCCTACAGCAGATAGATAAATAAATAAAAAAAAAAAAATAACATCTGGCAGTACACATTTGCTATAATAACAATCCCTGGCTCCATAAACTCGACAAGCAATAGCTTTCTGATTTCAGAAAGTAGTAGCCATGGTCTTCCTGTTGCTGAAAGTTTGCTTAAACTTTCTGGATTTTTGCACAGAATATGTGTGCATCCACTGTTTAGATTGTTGTTCAGATTCTGGATTGTCATAAAGAATCCATGTTTCATTCCCTATCACAATGGAGCTCAAAAACTCTTCCTTATCATCAGCATCATTGTGTTTCTCAGACAGCTAGTAGGAACCAAGTGTGCATAGTTTTCAATGGCCTAGGTGTTCTGTAAAAATCATGAACAGGGCTGACTTTGAAGTGTTCAAAAAAAGTCCTCAGACAACTCATTGATGGTAAACCTCCTCCTCTCTCAAACCACTTGATCAACTGGCTGAACAAGGTGTTCACCACTAGTGATAAACTCAAGTCCTTGTTCACCTTCATATGAACAGCAGTTCAGTCTTCTTTAAATTTCCTACATCATTCATGCACAATACCCTCACTCATATAGTGTGCACCATAAACACACTTCATTTTGAAATGAATTTTTGCTGCATTATTCTCTTCTGCCTGTTGAAAATGAATGACGTTTTACAACTCATACTTGGCAGGAGGATCAGTGATGGTGGCCATGTTTAAGTGACTGTTGCTCAGCTACAATTAACGCATTGAACTTGACCTTGGCAGATGTTATGAGGGGGGACAGATGCACAGTAGCAGAGTACCTCATTATGCTTGTCTGATCATGCAGTAGAACAACCAGATTTTGAAACAAAAATAGCCCTTGTTCAAATTATTATTGCTAACCTTATTAATTTATCCTACTTCATGTTAATTAAGATCACTATTTGCAGAAGTTACTTTACTAGTAATTTTTTGTAGGTGTAAGGGGAGTGTGTGAATACAGCAGGCTTTAAGCGATAGCAAAAATCTTTCAAGAGCTAGTCACTATGTGATGGCTATGAAATTCCATTCGAGGAAAGTATAAGGAATAGAAAATTCAAACAATCTCAAGTAATATCTCTAAAGTGGTTCACTCTACAATAAATAGTAAAAAACTGTTATTGATATAAATTGTGTTTTAAAGAGCTAGGATTTTTTTGTGCAATAATATTTTATCTATGTCTTACGGTTTACCCATATGCAAACATCATTCAGAATGAGGACTTCTGAGAATATTCTCAAAAAATTCAAGATATACGTTTTGTTTGTCATAAAGATATCTTAAACATGTAATATTTTAATTAAAGTAGATCTATTTTTGATAAAATCAAAATTTTCAAAAAATGTTCCATGAGAAGTGTAGTCTGGGGAAAATTTGCATATCATATCCCTGGAAGATGCTAAACTAAAGTATCATATTTGGTATTTAATCTATTTTATGTTTATAAAAAGCCACCAATGGATCTTTTTTTAAAAATGCCTTGTTAGATTCAAGGGGTCCCAAAACATTTATTTCTGGTGAAATCATAATAATGAAATTTCGGACTGAATGTAATATTTTTTCTACTGTGTATATAGAAAAAAAATACAGATATCTGAATGAAAGAAACAATTCAAAGGATGTCAAAAGGGCTATAACCTATAAAAAGTTTTATCAATTGTCTCAACTTAATAACTTAGGAGAATGTCTATTTAAGGTCAAGAAGAAATAAGTTTCATCCAAAAATAAAGTTTTGAAATGTGTGCATGTATGATTAATTAGCGTGTCAGATTTATGGGTAAACATTTAGAACAGAGGTTAAAACTAAGAACTATAAAGGTAAGCATAATAGATTGGGAATGAATTCATCTACCATTCTGCATGACTTGGGATATTACCTCTTCAAAGAAATATTCAAAATGTACTTCTTGTGCTCAAAGACAGGCATTGCAGCATCTTAAATTATATAACATGTAGCAATTCCTCTTGGGATAGTAGTGTGTGTAGTGTTTAATGCCCGCTTTTACTACATATGGCACCGCAGGAGATGACACTGATGATACATGAGATGAAGATGGAGCACTGGTGGAATGAGATGGCGGGGAAAACTGGAGATCCCGGAGAAAACCCGCCCCAGCGCCATGTTGTCCACCACAAATCTCACGTTGCGGTCGCCTGGGATCGAACCCAGGCCGCCTTGGTGAGAGCCAAGCGGTCTAACCACTGAGCCACGGCGCGGCCCCTCTTGGGATATATAGGTTATTTCTTCCTGTATATTACTACTCTGCGGATCTTCCAATCTTTGAGGATTAGATTTATACACTTTGACTTTCAAATACAGAAAAGTAAAAAACACTTGGTTCTGTAGTAAATTGGACCAAGACTGGACTAATATACACTGAAAACTACCAAAGAACGTTAGTGAAAGCCTTCATTTGTCATATATGGCATGAGTTAGGAAGTCATGCCATATGCAACGCAAAGTAAAAACTGGAATCTCAGCACATCTGAGATCAGGTGCCAATAAGAGCACGACCACTTAATCTGATGACCCTATATTTGGAATCAGTTTTAATTTCTATTTTTGAAGGATGTTACCAAGTAGGGTTTATTTTCAGAAAAATATGGTAGTTAAAATACCCAAAGCATTCCATCTTAAAACAAAAATTAAAATATTCATAATGCAATGTCTATATTTTTCTTTCTGTATTAGGTATTCTCAAGCAAGTTTGATCCTGCATACCAGTCAGCCTCTTTGAAGTCTTTAGTTACATCAAGCTAAACACAACCTGCATTCCACTTCTGTGTTTGCAGTAGCAAAACTGAAATTTGTCAGACATCTAAAACTGTAAAGAACAATTTTCCCATATTGCGCCAAGTGGTGGGCTAAAAGATTAGGCAAGAAAAACATCTTCAGTGTTATCTGGGCATTTTGTACACATTATGAGGGATGAAGCTTCGTTTCTTTATTAGGAGCTATCAGCAAATGGGAACAGGTATAATTTTAATGGAAATTAATTTGAAGCTAGTATAAATTGTATAATGAGTATGATGAGTTAACAGCCTGGGCTGAACACTTAAATCATATTCTACTTTTTATTTGTAAGACGCTTAGTACCAACAAACAAATAAATAATAAATACATAAATAAAAGAGAAAGGGTGCAGAACATCCTCTTTTGCAAAGGAAACATTCAAGTCAGCAGTCTCTGCTGAAAAAGTGGTGTTAACCTATTTCTGGGGCAAACATGCAGTAATAGATCACTTTGTAGTCTAACACTTATACTGACTTACTCTTTTTGTAATCTTCTGCGCATGTTTTCTCTCTATCATTAATATGATAGGAGAACTACATTTTACAGAGTTTTAGTGGGTCCCATAGTAACCTTGTGGCATGGAACCCCAAAAGACTCAAAACTAAGAATACATATGGTGATGGTGGTGATGATGATGGTGTTGTTAGGGTTTTAAGGTTCAAAACTATATAAATCATTAGTGAAAAATGTGTAAGGCCAAAAACAAACATTAATAAAAATTATAAGCAAAATAACTAAATAATATAGTTAAAGTTAAACTATTCACACACACAAGAATTCTCTAAGTCCAAGCTCACTATTTACTTTTGAAAAAAACTGCAGTTTTCAACTTCTGTGACACATATTTTTCTCTCTGAAATTGTTTGCTGCCTAAAATATCCTCTATATAAAAACCTTTAGTGCCATAAATGCAGTGTGTGGAACAAGAGTTTCTAGATGAAAATTAAGAAACTCAATCCCTGCAAATTATGTTTTTGACCTAAATTGAGTTTTGAAAAATCACTCCCTAAATGCAATATGCCATGGCTTTTATATTGTGAGTATATGGCATACTACTAAACTACTTCCAATATAAGCAGAAAGGAAATACTGCTGCTGCTATAACAACTTACTAAATGACTTTCATCCATGTTTTCATAAATATGCACTTTTCTGCATTGTTTCTCCCTCCTTCTATTTTTCCTTTTACCAAAACAGTAAAAGTTAATGCCACTTGCAACTGTAAATAACTACAGTATTAAAATATGGTACACTGCATTTTGGTCATTGCTGTAATGGTGTAAATCCTCCTTAAGTAATACAATTATTTTGAATAGCTTAAAAACAGAGAGATGTTCAAGGTAATGGAAGTAACTTTTGGGTGGAAATGCTGAAAAAGTAAGAAATTTGTGTTTCCATTTCCTTTCCCTAGAACAGCAGACAAATTTAACATAGGAATGTGCATAAAAGTTACATATGATTCAAAATAATCATTTAATGGTGTAATACAAGTTATACAGAACATGAAACAGAATTTATCATATATTTACGTAAGCTTCCGTAAGCAACAGTAAGATTATCTTTGTCCAATACTTCTGGTGTGGACTGCATCTTGAGACTTAAGCTTGCCAACATTTCACTCCTCCTATGATGTAGCTTCCTCAAGGCTGAATGCATCTTGTCCAGCTAGGACTCTTTTTATACTTTGACTGGCAGGTGAAACGCACCACCCTCTTGTGCTGCCACTGGCTGATGTTCGGCAAATGGTTGAGGTCAATATCTCCTTTTTGCACAATGGCTGGTCGTTGGTGGCATGATGAGTTGGCCTTCTTATCAAAAGTTTCAGACGACGTTCAAGTTTTAGCTGAACATGCCATTGAGACTGGGCTCCATGTTGTCTTTGAAGAGATGAAATTACTGGTCCCTTGTGAAGATTATAAACATCAGATTATACGGAAAAGTATTGAGATTTTTAAAAAAGAACAAAAAAATCAACAGAGAAATGGAAAAGACTTGAACATCATTTGGAAATCTCTGCTAAAAAGGCCACATTACCCTGCCACCAGTGAACAGCCAATGCAAAGGCAGCAGGTAGCAACCTCATCCACTCGCCGAACATCAGCCAATGGCAGCACAGAAGGGTAGTATGTTTCACCTCCTAGTAAAGGTATAAAAGAAGACGTGCTAGCTGGACAAGATGCAGTCAGCCCTGAGGAAGCTACATCATAGAATGATGGGCCCACCTCGGTAGCGTAGATGGTAGCAAGTCTGCCTCACGTTCAAGAGTTCCCAAGTTCGAATCTTGGTCAGGGCAAGTTACCTCGATAAGGTTTTTTCCGGGGTTTTCCCTTATCCTGAAATACGAATGTTGGGTAACTCTAAGCTCCATGAACTCCGGACTCATTTGAGCATCATTTCACCCCTTTCATTCATCGTCCGATATGACTTAATGTTGGAGGACGTAAATTGAAAAAAAAAAAAAAAAAAAAAACAACAACATAGAATGAGCGAAACGTTGGCAGGCTTACACCTCAAGACCAGTCTACACTGGAAATATTGGACCAAGAATTTATCATGCTGATTTGTTTTTTAAGGTCCAGATAAAATAGAAATAAATATTAATACTATATATATTATTAATGTACAGGATAAAGAATAGAATATTGTAGATAAGCTTCTGCCTAAATATTTCCCATGTGCCAGCATACTATTCCTAGTTCAGAGGAGTCATTTTGTGGACTTGCATGAATGATTCACTTGCACTACAATAATCGTGGTATTGCTCCATTAGCACACTAGCCTTGAATGATCCCTCAAAGCTCTGTTTATTGGTTATGTTTGTCAACTTTCAGTTTCTGCCTTTTGTTAGTGTCTTCTGTCCAGTTTGTTCACTGTGCATCTCAAAGGTGAAAATTTATTCAAACATTTGTGGGATTTGTTTGTGTGAATTACTTTAGAGTATTCTTACTGTTGTTGCTGTTCTTGTCTTATTGATAGTCTGATGAAATATCTATGAAAATATTCATGCTTGAGTAAACAATTTTTATGTACATTCTGCAATATTCTGCAAGATGTACGTGTATTAGTCATATAGCTCACTGCATCATTTAAAAATGAAATTACATTGTCATATTTTATATCACCAGGCCATATTAATTTCATAGAGTAAATCACAAGTTAACTTCACTGATGTATGTTAGTAACTTCTAACTGAGAGCAATTTAAAAGATATGGCACAACTGTTTCTTGCTGATTTAGAACAACAACTATTAAATTTGTAATAAAACATCCTTCTACATCAGTTTCTTCTTCTAATGAGATCCAGGGAAACACATTTGCTAATTTAATTTGCAAGGTAGACATTACAATATTATTACAAAAATGAGGTGTGTATGTTTTATGTAAGGTACTTTGGTCAGGCATGTGTGTTGGTGTTGTCGCACTCCAGGGGTTAAATGGCGACTGAGGTGCATAGCTGGGAATCAGACAGTAGGGCAAGGATGGTTCAGGGGTTAAGGAACAATACCGAAGTCAATTTTGTCTGTAAATTACTAAGCTTTCATTCCGAATCTTAATGCACTTATACAATAGTGCTTGTATGCATTAACATGATGACATTATTATTAAATATACATGAGTGTATGACTCCGGAGGAGTCCTACCTTTTGGAGATACGTCCGTACGTGGTGAGGAGACATCAGAGATTCGGCATGACCTCCTGCAGAAAAATTCAAGTTACACTAGCCCATGCCTGCCAAAAACCGTGGCTATAATTATTGTGCCAGTTAGTGACTGAGATTAATGGGGTGGGGGGGGCTCGGCTGCCTCGGGTCCCTTCCAGCTGTCGCCGGTCGTGCCTTCCGCTAATTGGGTGACATTATGAACAACTAACTAGAGAGAGCAGGGCTGAATCACTGTACCCGGATTCTTTTCACATTAGCAGCACAAATCTTACTAATGTTTGAGAACATTCTACCCACCATGTCCGTCCAAAGTTCACAAGACATGCTGGTTGCAAATTCTCCATTGTTAGGTTCAATGCCCAGAACTGCTGAGTTCTACATACAAGTGTGGCTATTGCCCCATAAATTGACAAGCTAAGGATTTCTTGTCCTTTGCCCTGCTATGAGGTTCAACATCTTTAAACCAAGAAATGGTAATTCAATTTTATAGAGAAACCTCATACTGTTAAAATTCCAATTAAAACTTTAAAATAAATGAAGTTTCTTCACCTCACCAAAGTATATGCAACAGCATAATTTTCTAAAGCATTATGCAACATTGAGTTATTTATTTTCCATAAAGAAATGTAAGCTTTTCAGATCCTATGAAAACTGTGTAACTCTGGACAAATAAACATTGGGCATTTTTGCTTGTGACACAGAGTTTTGAAATAATTTCCTTGTGTTTAATAGTATTAATCTGTTGAACCACCTGAGGCTGTTTTTCACTCCCAATATTTTTTTACATGTCGTATAGTGTAAGGTATTACATCTGTACCAATCAGATCACTGTAAAATTTTATTTGCAAACTCTTAAAGTCTTCTTGAATAACTTGATTTCATCTTCAACATTTTTAACACCTATGCATCATTGGAGGAATTTAGTAACAGTAACGTCAAAACTAATTGAGAAAAGCTGACTACAAATAGTTTTTTTTTTTTTTTTTTTTTTTCAATTTTTAATACATTTTGTAATTGTCAAAACTTGTCACTTTTCAAAAAGTGGCTCCTCGATTAAGATGCTTCCTTATTGTGTAATCTATTCCCCAGCAGAGCAAGGATTTCTCTAACTTAAATATTCTTACATAGCATTACATCACTAACTCTTCAAGTGATTATGAATCATTGAATTACTTCCTAGATAACATGACTGAGAAAGAAATGGGATCCTATTTTTATATTACCAGTAAAAAGTTAATACAATTGCCTAACCAAAATTACTCATTTTAAAAACTTGAATCATGTTTCAGTGGTGAAATATGCCAAATTAACAAAATATTTACTAAAATATAATGTGTTTACTTGAAACAACATAAATATGCAATTATATGCAAAATACAATTTATTAGGAGCAGTAGAAAATTCATAGTGTGTGAACATAATTTGTAAGTATTACAATAACATGCTTTGAAAAGTATTTCAATGCATGACTCTCCTTACCTTGGTTATTATATAAAATAAGAAAAAGGCTTGAAAAAATTAATTTAAATGAGTGAACTAAGGTAAAGTAAGGTAACGTAAGTACTACAGATGGAGAATTCAGTAACTTGACCATGTGGCTTTTTGAATCTCTGGCCCACAAGGAGGTGCTCCTATACAGAGGGTTGAAATGAGAAGAGACTGAGGGCAGTTGATTGAGGAGCCCTGACAGACCAGAGGGCAGAGTCCATAACAGTTCCAGATTAAAGCTATCCTGTGTAATCTAGTACAATTGGCACTTTCCTCCACTGGAGGTGGCCACATCCACCTAGGAAGCTCGGAAGGAGGAGACTGGACTATCAGGGGACAAAGATTTATAGAGAGCACACTTTTTCCTTATCATGTAGCACTTGAGGCACCTGTCAATGTAGGTCAACGTTGAAAGAACCAAGCAGTGAAGAGTAAAGTGAGATGAAATGGATGGAGAGGAAGATATAATGAACCTTTCAAGTATTTACCTAGTGAGCTAAGTAAACCGACCCAACTCAATTGGTCAGAAAGATACATCTAAGAAGTTGACAACACAACCTTTTTAATGTAGGCCACAGACCACCTGAGCCATCCAGCCCACTTGAGTGAATTAAACATACTAAAACATTTAAAGAACAATATTACAGTTATTTCAGCAATTGTTTTACTGAAACAATCTTTTCTTTTTAATATCCAATGCAGCGCATCAACTTTCGTGACGTCATTTGTCGTGATGTATCTGCTGGATACATATGACGTTAATTGTGTTTTAGTATCTGTTTTCAATTGTTTTACAACAAATGCACCTTATTATGAATCGGAAGCATTTCTCAGACATAGTCAAACTGAAAATGTTGACACCAAGGTCATCTGTTGTTCAGAAGTCGTGAATACACAAACAAGGTATAATAACGCAATAAGTTTTTCATTTCTTTTATGTCTGAGTCTCTACAATCACTCTCACTTTGAAATCATCTATGGTTCTGTTGGTGTGTTGCACAATTATGCAGAATATCATCAGTGACGAAAAGTTTTCAGCAGTCAAATTCAGTTTTCATTGTTTTGGCATTCCTCACGACTCCAGACAGTTTTTATTAATTACTATTATTATTATTATTATTATTATTATTATTATTATTATTATTATTATTATTATTATTATTATTATTATTATTATTATTATTATTATTATTATTATTATTATTATTATCATCATCATTATCATCATTATTACCATCATCATCATCATCAATATCTTCATCGTTATCATCTTGTGTCCTTTGTACTCACCAAAATAGTAATTTTCATAATTTTCTAGCACTTTATTACTTTCTTCTTCATTAACACAATTATCTGTATTGGTGTCCAAAGATCGTGTTTCAGTTATGTCTTCATATTCGGAAGCAGTTTCTATAAAATTACCCTCAATCAGCAGCGCATCATCGTCGAAAATAAGGCGATGTACTTCCTCCAAATCCTCAGGATTATCCAAGCTATATACTTAACTTATTTTCAAACCTATAATTCACAGTAATAAAGAAAGGCATTCTCATTTACTCTGCAACAACACAACCACTTACATCAGCATTCTCTAGCAATGATGTGGTTGGATGCGATAGCGGAGACAATCGTAACTTGAGTTGGCACGATGTATCTGACAGATACAACAGCACACACATAATGACCTTTGCCTCGTCTGTAAACTTAGCATTAGAGATAAATGGTTGAAACTTTCAGGAAACAAATAACAAAGGTATGATGGAAGATGTTCTGGCACAGCAAGCCCTTACCTCTATTTATTGCCATAATAATGAAACAAACATAGGCCATGTATCTTACAGATACATGCGCGACTAAAAAAGGGTTAAGAAGAGTAGAAGATGGTAGCTTTAATTGGTATATCTACGACTAAAATTCAATGAATAGGTACTGAACATTAACTGTTTTAAAATCCTTAAAAGCTATACATGATTGGAGGAATTTAGTAACAGTGGCATCAAAATTAATCCGAAAAACTATTTGTAGTCAGTTTATTGACACTTTGTCAGTTATGTTTTTATATTATCGAGGGACTAGCTTTGGAAATCATTGCCTCCATTTTCAACCTCTCTCCAACTAGTGTCTGTTGTCGTCTGCTCTCCTCTCTCTGGCAAAGAAGTTCATAGTTCCACTGCCAATGGAACTATGAGGCAATGGCTTCCAAAACTAGTCCCTCGGTAATATAAAAATGTAAGTGACGAAGTGTCAATAAACTGACTATAAATAGTTTTTCCTTAAAAGCTGTTTGGTTTTGGGGAACAAGTACTAGTCCACATGGGTTGAGAGTGTTAAATATTTACACTCTCAGCTAAATTTCATTATTATGTCCTCAATTTAATTATATTAAAAAAGGTAGACAAAGATACTTCAAATTTACTTTAGTATGAAGCAGAAAAACCATAAACCATATGTAAGCGTTTTCCTATTAGTGTTTTAAATCTATCATGCAATATTACAACATACAGTATTGTATGCACAGATTTACAAGAACATTCAGAAATCACCATTCTGAAATTAGTTTCCTTTACACAGCTGACATACAATGAAGTTTGTCAGATATATACAACTACCTCAGAAAAGAATTATTAATGGGTCTGGTTTTATACAGAATACAACAAAAAGTTTTGTCCATTTTCTAGAAGGCATACGTGTTAGTCAGGAAAATATGCTGCAGCTACTTCTATAGAGCTTGAGCCAACAGTTATTTACAACACAGCAAACCCAAATAAACAAACATTACATGGTTTCCTTCATGCAAGGTTAGTTTTATGAATCAAACTACAATCAAGAAGAGTTAGTACAGGTAAGGACACTCAGACTCTACAATTTTAAACTGTACATGCTGGAACAAGACAGAATCTAATTCACACTTGTCTCACTTACAAAGTGTATTTTTATCTTTTGGTGGTGAAGTTTAGACCTTGGAATCGGAAGTACCTGATCCCACCTTTATCGTCAAGCCTTCTTCTTCTTCCTCCTCAGCCATTGTTGAAAGCCTTGTCTTCTCATCATCACTCATAGCATCCTTTTTATTTCCTCTCTTCTTTTTTGAACTGTTATTCAAACAAAAATGAACAATGCAAATCTTACCATGTTATTATATTCATTTCCGTGCTAGCTTATTAACTACATATATAGATACAAGTAGCTGTTTCATTAGAATTAATGCTTTCCTACAAATATATTTTGACAATTATATAAAACAGTTTCATTACAGCTTATTTAAAAGGTAGTAAGTGAGGAAAGTGACTGCTTGAATTAAATTTTCAGTAAACATCTTATGTATACAAATGTGAACATTCCTCTTATTTACAATAAGCATGTATAAATTAAAGATAAAAATTTCTGGCTTGAAAAATACAATATTGTGCTTTCTTTCATGGAATAATTAATTAATATAATAAAAAATGACATATTCTAATAATGACTTACAAAAAATTCAGTAAATCTTAAAAGAACATGATAATGACCATTAATTGGTAATTTAATCAAATCTGAAGGTCCCAATAAAATGGACTTTGTTCTTCACATTTGCCTTTCTTATATCTGCAGAGTTGAAGAAAAAGGAATCTAAAGATACATACCTAAGTATAGTGAATCCTTTGCTTTTTTCTTTGTTTCATTAACTACAGTGGTCATATCGGTGGCCATTCTCCTATGGAACATTTCGCCTATTGTTAACTGTTAACTCGTATACAATGGATTGCTGGTACTTTGGATTTTTAATCATTAGATCATACACACATTCGCACTCTCATTCATACTTCCAGACTCTGGGGAAGATGGAGAATCATCTTGTTTGGAGAAAAATCTCCACCCCCAGCTGGGAATCAAACCCTAATTCGAGGGACCCCTCGCACAGCAGGCAGGTACTCTACAGACTGAGCTACAGGGCCAACTTCTTTGCTTTTGCATAGTATATTTTGGGAGGTTTCATATTCCCTCCCACATTTCCTGCATACAGAATCTTGTGAAAGTTCCATTATGTAAAAATGCCTATGCAAAGTGTTTTGCCCTGTAAGATCCAGTTAGATTAAAAAAAATCTTACTCTGTTTACTGCCTGACCCTGATTTCATATTTGACACTTCTGGGAGATGTATCACAGAAGGGCTCAGATCTATAAAATTAAGCCATGCACCCCTCTTATCAAGTATGTCTACCATCTGGTTATCTCTAATACCAGCATGTTCATGAACCCAAAAAAGAATGGTAGGGCAACCGACAGAGTCATCCAACACTATTTAGCATTGCCACATAAGTTTGGATGCAGTTATAATTTGAGTTTGTGTTAATTACGTTATTCTTAAGAGATAGTTTCCTTCAATTTTATATATAGTTGTATAATTACATTTATTTATGAAATATTGAGTTTTAAAATAAACTACAACAAGAATTTATGAGCAAACAAATTCTGTTATGGTTCAGTGAAGGAAAAATTGTACTTCTTTTTAATGTACATTTCTAGAGCTGACATGTAAACACAAAGAAACAAAGGTATAAATTCTAGTCAAGATGATAAGGACGTTTTCCAATTTTCTACAACTTCTAAATAAATATATCCCTATTATATATGAAAGGAGCTCTAGAAACAGTGATGTGTTAAGATAATTTACTTAAGATGAGTTGGCACTAGTAAAACTAACATCACTTATTTTATTCACTGTTAATTTGTTTCCAGAACCTGTGTTCGCATCTTCAGAACACATCTGACTGGCCCGTGTTGGTGTTTCTGTAATGGTGGACGTTGAAACATCAACATAGATCAGTCAGATGCGTTCTGAAGATGCAAAAAGAAATTATGGAAACATATTAACAGTGAGCTTCTAAGTGAAGTTAATGTTACTAGTGCTGACTCATCTTAAGCAAAATATATTCCTATCTCTGTAACAATACAAAAGTATTATAAATGTGTGATTTTATATTGGAATATTGCAGTGAAAGATTAATATATCAATAAATGAAACATTTTTAAGCCAAAGCAGCCAGAAAATCAACTATATACGTCAATTCAATCATTTTCAGTTGAAGTATCACATGAAAGTAGTACAGAGAAGCTCACCAAACAATTCAGAACAAGAATTATGTTAAAAAAAAGGTATAAGCTAGGAATAAAATGGATTTTCCCTTTCCAGAGAAATGCTTTTGGTTGGATGCAGCATTTTTAGGGGAATTCATTCATATAACAAAATACACAGTGTTCATTTTTATCTGTAATTTTACCATGCAAAATTTGACATCATCAATAGCATCGCTAATGGAGCGAGTTTATATACGATTCCCCCAGCAGCTTGCAATCATATTTTATGTGTTGACAGCAGCTTTGAGGCCTCCCTCTACTGGCAGGTAAATATACTATTTGAGAGGTGGGTCTGCCTGCGTATTATAAAGGTGCGTAATTTTGCCTGGTGCGTAGATAAAATAAATACTGCAATGCAATGCACCTCAAAGCTAATTATGCAGCCATAAAAGTATAGCATGAAGAATATGCGAAATGATAAGTCAATGAACACTTATTTCACAATGAACATCTGTTTTTCTATTATAGTAGACATATATGCATATTGTATACCTGTCACATAAAATAGAAATATCTTGATTTCAATTCTTTTCTATCACCCACAGTTTCCTCGCAGTGTAATTTCATTACTAACCAGAAAATTAGCAGAACATGTTCCAGAAATGAAAAATAAATTAGTGTTACAATATGTACAAAGCTTTTATCCAAGTCTAAACAAGAAAATATCTCTAGTACATAGTCTTATGTGTCCATTTTCTTAGGCCGTGCTGTGGCTCAGTGGTTAGACCGCTTGGCTCTCACCAAGGCAGCCCGGGTTCGATCCCAGGCGATCTCAAAGTGAGATTTGTGGTGGACAACATGGCGCTAGGGCGGGTTTTCTCCGGGACCTCCGGTTTCCCCCACCATCTCATTCCACCGGTGCTCCATCTTCATCTCATGTATCATCAGTGTCACCGCCTGCGGTGCCGTATGTAGTAAAAGCGGGCATTTTTACACATTCATTTCCATTTTCTTATATTTCCTTTCTCTCTTCCCCTTAAACACTGTCTGTATTGCGAGAAGGTATGCTTGAAGCCTTTCTTTCATAACATTATTTATTGCTTCTAGATTGGCACCAGTTACTTTATAGCGCCCAGTGTCTCTCTTTTTGAGAGTAACTGATCCTGTATCTTGGAAATGTTTGATGCACCTATTGATTTTGAAAGACATAAGGATACAAACATTAATAGGCATTTTAATTAAGCGTGAGAATGACAAAGAATTTATATCGTATACTGATAAAACTTAAGACGTTTATGTTGCAAACAAAGGTATGTCCATTTGACTGTACCTGGACACTTTTAACAACATTACACTCCGAGGAACTATAGCGTTGCATAAACTCCTCTAGCAGTGGTTTAAATTATATTTATATGTTGCACCAATTTTAATGCCGGTACAAAAGCAGCATTCAACCATGAAGATGCGGTGCTCTTTGTTCACATCCAGGGGAAGCTGGTTGTATAAGTTACCAGAGCAACACACTCAGAGTGCTGAAATTTGCTTACTGTTCCCCAAAAATTACCGCTTCTTCTCCATAGAGGGCACTATGATTTCAAGATAGATTCACCAGTCAACTATGACGTCATTCTTGCTCAATCGGAGGGCAGGAAATAATGAATAAAACTGAACACTGTGTACTGTCAATAATCAAATACTATATATCAGTTATTACAAAACCCAATTTCTAATTTGCACATTAAACCATTGATAGCTCAAACCAGACTTATTAGTTTTACTCACAGATTGGGTGCAATCATGAAAATAAGAAATAGATTTTATTAAATTCTTTTGATATTTCACTGAAAAATATCAAAAGGAAAACTAAGATAGAAATAAAGGTGTCTTCTATTATAAATACTTGTAGTTTCAAACCAAAGACCAAGAACGGCTTCTAAATAAACTTGAGTCATGTTTTTAAATGCAAAAAGACCTGAATGAAAAGAAGTAAAAGTTAATTAGCAAATCTAGATAGCTATGTTACTTGGAGTTTTGCTGATTAAAATCATATTTTTAATCATCATTTTAATTTTTTGTCACAGTGCATTAAAATCCTCAGGTTTGTATTTTCGAAATATTTCCTGCTGTTTACATCATGGCAGACAATTCAAGTGTGAAAAAATTGCAGTAAAATGCCAAATTAGATATGTTTAACCTTCAGCACAAAGCCTAATGAATCAATGAGAAAGACATAAAAAATAAATAATAAAAAAATAAATAAATGTAATGAATCAATAAGAAACACATAAAAAATAAATGCAGTGAATCATCAACACCAACTTTAACAACTCCAGCAACTAAATCAATAATCATGAAGTGAAAAATATTGGTGTGATGAACTGGATTAGCTTAATAATCTCACCTCTATTCACTAATCAGTGACAAGCAAGACTATTGCTAACTATATTGACAATTTGTTAACTGTGTGGTAGAAAGCTTTACATGAATGGGAGGGATTGGATATGTCATAGTGGTTGTCACAAAAATAGAAGGGCCGATTAGAGCTAAGATGTTTCAATAGCAGCGGTGGGCACAAAGAATCACTGCAGGTGGATAATGCTGTGATTATTACTAAAGAAAGTGATGTGGAGTTCATCACAGAACAAAAGGCACTGCATCCATTATCAGTGATAAAGAAGAGGAAGAATGTGGAAATACTGCCTACCGTACTAAGGCATGTGCAACAGTATAAGTTATGCATAGACATTTGTAATCTGTCCTGGATTGGGGGGGGGGGGTAGGGTACTGAAAATAATTTTGACAATCTGTATGAACTATAAAGACAAATAGAACATATTAGAAATAAAAGGTATAAACAGAAATCCATTTTGAATGAAGTAATTGTTCTGATTATGGTATAAAAATTATTTTATATTGTTACTTTTACACTCACAGTTATTAAAAGTTAAATGTTTCATGCAGAGAAAGAGTATTTATTACTTTTTAAGTAATTTCATACCCATACTAAAAAAATAATCAAATTAAAAGAATGTATGTACGTATTACACAACAATGACTACCCTTTTCCTAGCCAGTGAATAAGTTCAATTACAAAGGAAATGCAATTTGAGCAGCTATTTTATACTCTGCATATTTCAGATAAGCACTAGGAATAAGAAGAAAAACAATCTATAATAACAGCAATGTGCATTTGGAAAAATTAACCTCTTGAGGCACTTTTACCAATCTTCAGTTTGCTATATTACTCTTTGCCCCCATTTATGCCACTATTCCCTTGGGCCCTTGAAAAGTATAAAAGAGGAATAATACCATATTACAAAGTTTTGTACAGATGGTCAAATAATGGAGATAGACAATGTTTGAAAAATGGCTGCGAGTGGTGTTGAAAAGTTGAACAGCAACTTGTATGTTTGTAGAATCCATATACGCCAAACATTTGTATGCACACATTTATGTATGGGAGGATATGATAATTGATACAAAAGTCTAGATAACACCAAAAGCATTTGCTGATACATCTCTGCTTTGAAAGAAAAACAAAACACACACAAGCATACATGTACGTGCACACATACACTCTATACTTTTTTAATATTATTGCAGTTAGTATGTTACAATGATAAATACAAAATCTCTTTAGAGAACTGCATGAGCAAATTTATACCAATAAGTTGTCATATTTTATTCACATATATAATTGAATGTTTATCTAGCACTTCATATTGCATATAATAAGGACTTGAGTAAAAGTAAAGAACTGAAACTATTGACAGTAAAGTAAATATAATTAAATAAATTATAATAACTAGTGACTAAATTTCACTTACCTCTGATATTAATATATATCAAAACTAACTGGTTTTATAAATCTATCTTTGGTAACATGAGCTAATTATTGATGTGTGTTTGGAGGAATTTAGTAACAGTGACGTCAAAATTAATATAAAAATTATTTGTGGTTGGTTTATTGACACTCGTCACTTACTTTTTTCATATATTTATGAGAGACTAGTTTCAAAGGCCCTGGCCTCCATTTTCAATCTCTTCCCAACTGGCATCTGTTGTTATCTGCTCTCTCTGGTGGTGGAACTATGAACTTTTTTGTCAAATTATCTACTGGCGGGATTTCAAAGTTCATTACGCGATCCTTATTTTTCCAGATGAATATGTTCTCCCATATTGTCAATCTATTTTGGTTTATCACTCCTTTTAATAATTTTGGATTTGGATCAATGTCATGGTTTTCATTCCAAAAATGAAATGCTACTGCTGACTTGTCTTCTTGTTTCAATCTGATGTTTCTAAAGTGTTCTTTGACTCTGGTTTTTAAATTTCTTTTTGTTTGACCTATGTAGCATTTTTCACAATTCTTACAATTTATTTGGTATATTCCAGATTTGTTACCTGAAGGAATTTCATCTTTTGTTTTTGAATTTAGTAATTTTAAAATTGAGTATCTATTAGTAGGTGCCAAGATGATATTTTGTTCCTTGAATATCTTTTTAAATTTATTAAATGTTTTTGGATGATATGTGAATGAACTGAATATGCTGTTGCTTTCTTTTTCTTTAATAAATGTGGTTGCTTCCTTAATGGTTTTCTTTAGTTTAGATTTTCTAATTTTCTTCAACACCAAACTTTTGTTGTATCCGTTTTCTTCTGCTATGTGTATTATTGCTTTTTGTTCCTTGAAATATTCTTCTTTTTTCATGGGTATGTTGATTAGTCTGTGTGTAAGGCTGTTTATTATTGCATGTTTATGTGTAATTGGGTTGTGGCTATTATTTTTTATATAATTTTCTGAATGTGTTGGCTTCCTGTAAATTCCAAATTTTATTTTTGTATCATTCCTGATGATATTTAGATCCAAGAAAGGTAGTTGTCCATTGATTTCCTTTTCTATTGTGAATTTGATAGTCCTTTCTTGCAGATTGAGTAATTTTAATGCATCATCTAAATGTTTACTTGGTACAATTGCAAAGATGTCGTCAACATATCTATACCAAACCTTGAAGATCAATGGGAAGGACTTTTTAATTTGTGTTTCAAATGCACTCATAAATAAGTTAGCCAAAAAAGGTGAAAGTGGATTACACACAGACTAGTCAACATACCCATGGAAAAAGAAGAATATTTCAAGGAACAAAAAGCAATAATACACATAGCAGAAGAAAACGGATACAACAAAAGTTTGGTGTTGAAGAAAATTAGAAAATCTAAACTAAAGAAAACCATTAAGGAAGCAACCACATTTATTAAAGAAAAAGAAAGCAACAGCATATTCAGTTCATTCACATATCATCCAAAAACATTTAATAAATTTAAAAAGATATTCAAGGAACAAAATATCATCTTGGCACCTACTAATAGATACTCAATTTTAAAATTACTAAATTCAAAAACAAAAGATGAAATTCCTTCAGGTAACAAATCTGGAATATACCAAATAAATTGTAAGAATTGTGAAAAATGCTACATAGGTCAAACAAAAAGAAATTTAAAAACCAGAGTCAAAGAACACTTTAGAAACATCAGATTGAAACAAGAAGACAAGTCAGCAGTAGCATTTCATTTTTGGAATGAAAACCATGACATTGATCCAAATCCAAAATTATTAAAAGGAGTGATAAACCAAAATAGATTGACAACATGGGAGAACATATTCATCTGGAAAAATAAGGATCGCGTAATGAACTTTGAAATCCCGCCAGTAGATAATTTGACAAAAAAGTTCATAGTTCCACCACCAGAGAGAGCAGATAACAACAGATGCCAGTTGGGAAGAGATTGAAAATGGAGGCCAGGGCCTTTGAAACTAGTCTCTCATAAATATATGAAAAAAGTAAGTGACGAGTGTCAATAAACCAACCACAAATAATTTTTATATGAGCTAATTAATTTGTTACTAAAATAAATTTGTTTATGAGTAATAAACAAATTAGCTGATGATGCTAATCATGCATTTGCAATACTACTGTGACTTTCAAATGGCGTGACTTTTTGCCTTGAACTCTACCAGACCAACAAGCAATTGGAGTCCTTTGATGTTGTCATATTGCATTTCCCTTAAGTGGGTGTGATGAGTGCCAAGTCAATCCATCTCTAATAAATACTATTTGCACTAAGACAAAAATTCAAAGTTTCCAAAAAGTAATCCACGAGGAACATAGGGAGTAATTATTAATTTTTAGATGAGTCGTATTTATTACACATCTGCTTCACTTTCGTACCTATTTTGAGGACATGTTTCGCAAATCATCGTCTGCATCTTCGGCTCTTATGCGACTAAAGCTTGATCCAGTGGTGTGGGTAATTCTGGAGTTGTTGCTGCCATCTGTTAATTAAGTGATGAACTTAAATGTGGGATTCTCTTCTGGCGGGATTTCAAAGTTCATTAGTTGGTTTTTATGTTTTTCTATGTATATTCTCTCCCATATGACGAGTTCACTATGTTTTTGTACGTATTTTAGTAATTCGGTGCTATCTTCAATTTCATGATTTTCAGACCAGAAATGAGCTGCTATTGCACTGAATTAATCTAATCTAAAAATGTAGCATGGTCCATCTCCTGTGCATCAATTAGTATTTATCTTATCGGTGCTTTTCTGTTCAATAAATCTCTGATGGGCAGTCCAAGTGGATCAACGGAAATGCACATTTGGTATAATCGTTCAAGAAGTATTAAATTGCAAATTGTCTTGCAGCTTTAATTAATGCCTCATTTTGCTCTAGTGTTGAATTTATAGTTTTATGCATTGTGTTCAATTGTGTAAATTGAATGCATTACCTGTTTGTAATAAACTGCCCTTTATGGTTTGCATGTTCAGTATCTTTGTTCTTGGTGTTTCTTCTACCAGTATAAAGCTTATTGGGAATACTCCAAGTAGTTCTACAGCCCTAGCACCACTGTATCTTAGTTCAATAAGCAAAATAATGTTTGGCTTTTTATCCACATCATTTTTTCACTTCAGCTGGCATGCATGTTATACAGGACAATATTAACAAAGCTGTTTTGTTCAAACCACACTACTTAATATTCGTGTTACCGACCCCTTGTCCTTTCCTTTGCTCATAGGTCATTGCTTGTCTGTCAGACTTGAGTACCAACCAACAGGAAATTGGCAGCTGAGGACTAGTATGGAACACAAATGGTGAAAAGGTTTGGCTAATACGTATTGTCGGTGACTGCATTGTTGCGAGGAGGGACGGCCGAAGCGCACAAAGAGACAGATAGTGCATCGTGGAGATAAAAGCTTGCCAAAACAGATAAAGAGACAGATAGCTGACAGGAAAGTATGATTTCTTGTTTGTTACAGAATATTCCAGAAATGTCTAGAAATATGAGTAGAGATATATAAGGAAGCTGCAACTCGCCAAGAGTGTGGTAATCAGAACTGATTTGTGTGCCTGCAACTGTGTTTTGAAAGTGAACTCTGTGGTCAACAACCTTGTTGGTTGTATTTGTGTATGTTATGTAATTCTGGTGCTGTAAGGGATGACCAACGTGTGTTTCTACGGAAATAAAGAGCAGTTTGAATTTCTGCAACTTGGACTTTTAATTCTACGAATCCACAAAGTCATAACTGGTGTCAGGAGTGAGACATACGACAGTGGAAGCTGCACTGGAAAAGATTTTAGAGACAATGGAAGAAATGAAGGCGGCTAACGACAACCTCACCGCCAAGTTGAAAGAAATGAAGACGGCGAATGACACCCTCGCTGCGAAAACAGAAGCTGCAAACAACAACCTGACCGCAAAGTTGGAGACGACAAACAACAACCTGGCCACGACGATGACTGCAATGAAGGCCGAATAACCACAGAAATGAAAGCGGCGAACAACAGCCTGGCCACAGAAATGAAGGCTGCGAACGAGGCCCTCGCCGCCAAATTTGAGGAACAGTTGGCCGGTGTGAAGGAGAATGTCATGGAGCTGGGCAAGCGGATGGGTCAAGTGGAGACCTGGCAAACCGCGTTAACGACCTGGAGGGAAAGGCCGACAGCAACACAAAGTCCCTGAACGCCATGGTGGAGTACATCGTAGGCAGAAGGATGAAAGATTTAAAAGCCGGCGCACCGGGACGCCTCATCGCGGATGGTTGGGTGAAGGGAAGGCCGTGCCGTGTGCTGGTGGATACCGGGACAGCCGTGATCGTCATCAGACCTGACGTGGCCAGGGGCTTGCTGTCGAGAAAGCCCAGCCGACAATACCAGCTTATGATGGCATCGGGTGACACCTCTGTGGAGAAGGAGACCCTGCTGAAGTTGATCTTGGGACGGAATGCCGTGCGTCAATGGGTGTTCATTGCGAAGGTGACTGAGGAGGTGATATTGGGGCGACGGTCGACGTTGGCAGGAAGGTCCTGCGGTTCAATGGGGAAGAGGTGATACTCCGGCAACCCGAAGAACGCCCAGGAATCTGCAGGGTCGTCCTGAGGGAAGACGTAATTGTCCCCGCGAGAAGCAAGGTGGTGATGACGGCGCGACTGGAGGGCCAGCGGACGAAGAACATTAAGCTGGACCAGAAGACGCCTGTGTACGGACTCTGTGTAGCCAGAACATTGTTGTCGTGCCAAGTGGAGGTGCCAGTGAAGCTGATCAACCTGACAGATACGAATCACAACATCCAGGCCGAGACGGAGTTGGACAGCAATAGACAAGACACAGGAGCCCGTGCCGACGCAATACCTGAGGCCCCGACTGGAAGGCTTACTGGAGAGGGCGCCCGACCACCTGACCGCAGAACAGCTTGAGAAGGTTCGACAACTGCTGAGACGATATCAGCACGTTGTCAGCCAAGGTAACAGTTAAGCGCAGAGGATCTACACAAAAGTCCGAAGACCCTGGCCTCCTTCTACCCGGGAGTGATGGAAAACTCCGGGGCTCTTTCCATAGGGCAATATCTTGTTTCCTAAAAAGCCTCTCCCCCATCGACAACGTCAAGTCGGGATGGAAGTGGATATGCCACTTACGCGCGTCAATCCCGCAGGGAAGACTACCGAAAACCTCGGTGGGGTCGCCTGATGATCTAGCACTCCTACTAGGTATGCAGCCTAGTACTCGGAAATTATGAGGCAACCCTCTACCCCCTCCGGGCGGCCGAGGCCTGGCCGGAGGTACCCGATCTCCCGCGGGTGTCGGGAACACACTTCTCCCCCGAGTCCAACCCACTCCGAATAACTCCCATTCAGGGAGGGGCTTGAATGTTGGGCCCGAGGTTCCTCTGGCAACGTCGGAGGTACCACGAGTACTAAGGGTCCGCAGCGCTCGCACCACAGCAGCTGAAGGGGACGGATCCCTTCCCCTATAGGACGGCCAAGGTAACATTCACAATAAGGATCTACGTAGGACAGCTGTTGCTGACCTCCCTCTCAAATCAGGGAGTTACCGAGCTGTCCTCGAAGGGCGCCCGGCGCCTCCGTGGGGCTTTCCATAGGGCAAGACCTAGAGACTAAAAAGCCCCTCCCCCCATCTGGCTATGCAGGCTAGTACGCGGGAATATATGGCTTCCCTCAACCCTGTCCGGAGACGTACCCGATCTCCCACGGGTATCGGGAACCACTGCTCCCTCGAGTCCAACCCAATCCGAACAAATCCCCTACGAGAGCGACTCGGCAGTTCGTTCGGAGGTTCCTCTAGTAACGTCAGAGGTACCACGAGCGCTAGGGGTTCGCAGCGGCCGCACCACGGCAGCTGAAGGGGACGGATCCCCAAGGTAACAGTGACTACGGCCGTACGGACCAAGTGCTTCACCGCATCGACACCGAAGACGCACGCCCTATTCGGCAACCGCCTAGACGCGTTCCGCTGGCCAAAAAAGCGGCGGTACGAGACATGCTGGAGGACATGAGATCGAGGGGAGTAATCAAAGAGTCTGACAGACCTTGGTGTTCCCCTTTAATCTTGGTGACGAAGAAGAACGGCGAACGACGCTTCTGCGTGGACTACAGGAAGCTGAATGCTGTCACCAGAAAGGATTGTTTCCCCTTACCCCGGATTGACGACACCCTGGACACACTTGCTGGTGCACAGTGGTTCTCGACCCTGGACCTGAAGTCGGGTTACTGGCAGGTGGCTCTAGACCCGAGAGACAAGGAAAAGATCGCATTCTCGACAGGCCAAGGGCTTTGGCAGTTCACAGTTATGCCCTTTGGCCTCTGCAATGCACCAGCTACCTTCCAACATCTCATGGAGTCAGTGATGAGAGGACTGACTTATGACGCCTGCCTGCTATACCTGAACGACATCATCATCGTCGGCAAGACTTTTGAAGACCATCTCGATAACCTGAGTAAGGTGCTACAGAGACTGCAGGCGACCAACCTGAAGCTGAACGCGAAGTCCCAGCTCTTCCGCAAGGGAAGAGCCACATAGTCTCATCAACCGGAGTGGCCACAAACCCGGAGAAGATGCAAGCCATGAGAGATTGGCCTCGCCCGAAGGATAAGCGAGAATTGCGCAGTTTCCTGGGGCTGTGTGTGTGTGGAGGGAGGTCGCAGAAAGCGCTTTCCAGCAGCGGAAGAAGACACTTTGCAGTGCTCCTATTTTGGGATTCCCACAACCAGGCGGTGCCTTCATTGTGGACACCGACGCCATCGACCATTGCATAGGAGGCGTTCTATCCCAAATCTAGGATGGCCACAAGCAGGTGATAGCTTACTACAGCAAGACGCTGTCCAAGGTAGAGAAGAACTACTGCATTACCCGGCGAGAACTACTGGCGATGGTAAAGACCTTGGAGCACTTGCACAAATACTTGTATGGTCAACCATTCCACCTTAGGACTGACCACTCCGTCCTAACCTGGCTACTAAGCCTTAGAAACCTGGAAGGCCAGACAATCCGTTGGGTCCAGAGGCTGCAGAAGTACAACTTCACCTCTGAACATCGTAGAGGGAAGAGCCACGGCAACGCAGATGCCATGTCCCGAAGACCCTGCCCAGAAGAGTGCGGTCAATGCACAAGAGTGGAAAAGAAGGAGCGTGCTGCAGCTGTCAGAGTGGTCACAGCAGTGCCTGCGGATGGCTGGGATAGCGCAGGCCTGAGGAGGAAGCAGCTGTCGGACGCAGACTTGGGGCCACTCTTGAGAGAAGTAGAGGCATGGACAAGAACGACCTGGGAGGACATCGCACCAAGAAGCGCCACATACAAGTCGTACTGGGCCCAATGGGACTCGCTGAAGCTCAGAGAGCTTGCTGTTCCGGATATGGGAATCACTTGATCGGAAGACGCAGAGGGAGCAATTGGTACTTCCCCGAAGTAAGGTCCCGGAATCTTGGAGGAAATGCACGTCGGTACTTCAAGAGGACACCTGGGAGCAAACAGAACGATCGAGAAACTCCGACAGCGCTACTACTGGCTGAGGCTCCGAGCAGACACTGACAGATAATGCCGTCAATGCCATGTGTGCGTGGCGGGTCGCGGGCCCCAAACTAGGATCCGGGGCCGCATGCAGCAGTACAACGTTGGAGCGCCATTCGAAAGGATCGCCGTCGACATAACTGGACCATTCCCAGTGTCTGACCGAGGCAACAAATACCTGATGGTGGCCGCGGACTACTTCACCAAGTGGCCGGAGGTGTATGCCATCCCGAACCAGGAGGCGAAAACAATCACAGACTGGAGCAACTGTTCTGCCATTAGAGCTCCAAAGCAACCAGGGCACCTATTTTGAGTCCAACCTAATGAAGGAGGCACTGGAAAGACTTGGGGTGAACAAGACCCGCACAATACCTCTATATCCGTGGCATGGTGGAGAGGTACATCAAGACCTTAGAAGAACACCTGAGGAAGGTCGTGGTCAGCCATTAGCGAGACTGGGACGTCAAGGTTCCACTGTTCTTGCTGGCCTACCGCTCGTCAACACACGATACCACTGGGATGACGCCAGCCAGCTTAATGTTTGGCCAGAGTTACGCCTCCCTTGTGACCTGGCTTTTGGAAGTCCCTCGGAAGTGAAACAGCCAGCAACCGAGTATGTGGAGAACTTGGTTGACCATCTCCACGACATGCATGAGATGGCTCATCAGAATATCCAGAAGGCGAGCGACCGCATGGAGACCCGATATGACAGTCAAGCCAACAGCCAAGGGTTCCAGCAAGGTGACTTGGTCTGGTTGTATGTCCTACTCGGACCAAGGGATGCTGCTCGAAACTTCAACTCCATGGCAAGGACTGTGCTGGGTGGTAAAGAGGATTAACGACGTGGTCTGCCGCATCCAGAAGGTGCTCCGAGGAAAAATGTTGGTGGTACACCTGGATTGTCTGGCCCGCTACGTGCTGTTTGGGACGACCAGCCTTAGGAGGGAGCAGTGTCGCCGACCGTATTGTTGCAAGTAGGTGTGGCCGAAGGGCACAAAGAGACAGTGCAGCGCAGAGATAAGAGACAGATAGTGCAGTGTAGAGATAAAAGCTTGCTGAAACAGAAAAAGAGACAGATAGCTGACTGGAAAGTTCGATTTCTTGTTTGTTACAGAACATTCCAGAAATGTCTAGAAATATGAGTAGAGATATATAAGGAAGCTGCAACTCGCCAAGAATGTGGTTATCGGAACTGATTCGTGTGCCTGCAACTGTGTTTTGAAAGTGAACTCTTTGTTTGTGGTCAACGATCTTGTCAATTGTATTTGTTTATGTTACGTAATTCTACTACTGTAACGTGTGTTTCTATGGAAATAAAGAGCAGTTTGAATTTCTGCAAATTGGACTTTTAATTCTATGAACCCACAAAGTCACAGTATTATACAAAGAAACATACTACAAGACATCAAAAGCATCAGTATATTACTGTGCAGCAGGCTGGATTTTCTAAGAAGTGCTTTACTAAAAAGAATGACTTGCCATAGGCATATTTATGATGATTAGACATTATTTAGCCTGCATAACATTTTTAAGAAAGCATACAGATCCCTGAAATCAGGTATCATATTCAGACATGACCCCATGCATGTACACACATACAGATTTAGAGTCACACTCGAAATACACATCTGCAAAATTTGGTTTTAGTGCACTATGTTGAAATTATCTATTCCATTTATATTAAGAGATTCAATACCAAAATTATTATTAGGATTTACAACTTTCATTTATGAAAAAAGCTTTCCTTGTAGCTCTATTCTCATTTAAGTTATCTACATACCATGCGAATAATACAAATAATACTAATTTAAGAAACATGAATGATAGATTAATAAATTTGCTATTAAATAAACTATAACGTCAGCAAAAATAAAACACCAAAGAACATGGCATAATTATTTGAAGTTCAGTAGTTCTGCTTTCATTAAATTAATTAGCTTCAATGTTGTAACATCTAATCACCTATTTTTATTAGGGCTCTTCTTTTTCTTTTCATCTTTGACAGGTGCTGTCCCTTCATTGACTTGCTTCCATATACCAGTCTTGTTTACTTCCTCTGAGATATTGATAGAAGTCAGTGGAATCTTCATTATGTTACCATTGGCTAAGGGGATTTGGAGGTTTCCAGATGTATCAAATTCAGACTTTTCTACCTAAAAAATTAACAATAAAAATTATTATTTGAAATGCAAACTGCATAGGAATTAATGAAATATATATTTTTTTTCCCAAAGTTTTGCATGTCATAGGATTCTTACAAGGACAAATCTCAAAAACAAAAGCACAATGCACAATGGAAAAATTCTGTATTGCAGTGTTTCTTCTTCCATGTAAACTATTCAGGTGGAAATGTTTTACCTTCATTCAAAGATAAACTCTAAATTCTAATGAATTGAATTCTTTTTAATCAGTTTGGAATCACACCAGAAGTATAAAAATGCACCAATAAAAAAGTACTTTATTTTGTCATATATAACTATTTATTAACTATGCATGAGCTTCCAAATCAGAGTACTATACACCTTAGAGATCTGGAAAATCTAGTGTAGTCATTGAGAAGAATTAAAATTAATTTGAATAGAGAAAATGCTCAATTCTAAGGTCAGTACTATTTGCACAAAGATGTGAACAAATTGCTGAGATAATCAGGATCCTAAAGTAATATAGATGTGTAATGAATTCTTCACATAACCACATTGGATCAACAGCAATAACTTAAATATGAAGTTTCTTCTCTCACAAAGGCAGAGTTTTACCTTTTTAGCGAAAAACTTCATACTCCTTCAATGGCTTTTAAAGCATAAGCATATTTAAGTTAATTAGGAGTCGATTAATAACACAAAACAACACTCACTTTTATTGTTTTGTGTTATTAATCGACTCCTAATTAACTTAATTTATACAACAACACTGTTTTCAACACTTCCATAAAAGGATTTATAAGCATATTTACTTGAAACTAGGTGCAGTTAACTAAATGCATACTTGAATTTAAAATAGAAATAATTTCTATGTTTATATTAGTTGTATTCATCACTAGCACCTTTACTTATTACTTTACTTGGCTGTCAATCAGTATGCATAAAGCAGTCCACAAAGCAATGCACATATGAAATTGTAATTTTAAAAGTAAGAGTTTGATGAAAATTTGTTGATACACTTTAAATTTCATTGAGAATAATAGAAAATGAAAGACAATTTATGACTTTTAAAACTATTTATCAGCCAATCAGAAATTATATATATATATACAATATAGGCTGAACATGCACGATAATATGCATTGCTGTATGCTTTGTTGGGAGGTGATAGTGAATAGCTCATGTATGTATTCTTTGTGTGTATTTGCCTCATGTGTGCCCCTGTCCACTGGCTTTCAACTTTTCTGCTAATACCATGGTACAACATACATTCTTAATTGGGAGTTTGTTGAAAGTAGTCCATAAATGTTTAGGAAAGTCTATAATTCAGTAAGGAATGTTCTTTCAACTTAAATTATCTACACAAAATAATGTTGTTCTGGGTTGTCAAAGTTAGAAGTTTAAAATGCTGTTTTAAAAATGCTGAAACTTTAAATATTTTATTAATTCTGAAGTAGATTTTAGTTACCTATAAGTTAGTTTTCTACCAGTCCCTGATATTTATTTCTTTATAGCTTATATGTCATGATTATTGATGCAACATTGGGGCATTTTTAGTATACTACATGTTTTTAAATGGTATAATGGATTGCAAAGATATGTTCTCTATGTGCATTTTTTCTTGAAAATCAGAGTTTGAAGTCCCAATTTATTGCACATGCATAATAAATTGCATGGAAAATTTGGTTCACCTACAAAATGTTACAAAAATGTCTAAAATTTAATCCTTCACCAACATTAACAATTTCATTTAATGCTGAAATTTGTCTCTACTCCCTTTATTAAGCACTCCTTAATATTTGAAAAACATTAGATGCATTATATTCATTTGCAAATAAAAACAGTTAAAGTACGTGCCTAGGCTTTCATGGCCAGTAACCATTTGAAATAAAGTTTCTTCTGGGCTTGTAAGCTAAGGTCTTCCGTCTAGCCTGGAAAAAACTTTATATATATATATATATATATATATACACACACACACACACAAACTTTTAATACAAAATGTTTAGAATGTGATCTACCGCTTGCTAAGCTGCCTTATAATCCTCAAATATTTTTCCTAGTAATGATTTATTATATCTCCAAGAGTAATGGTTTTCTTATTTTATGGTCATTATCTGCAATAAGTTTAATTTTATTCTCTCTTGTGAGGCCAATTATAAGCTCTGAATTGTTCTGTCTCCTGAATGATCTGTATTTATGACTGGTCCAGATTTTAGCTCTGATTTTGGTATTGCATATAATTTTGGATTATTTACACAGTAACATGTCCCTTTTTATACATATTTTATGCAGGCATTTATTATCTTGTGTAAGTTTGACAATAATATTGCTAGCTCTGCTGAATGTTTGTATGACTCCTACTGACTTTCTCTGATTGCAAAGTAAAAGAAATACAAGTAAGCTTACTGAAAAACATTACATGTGATAAGTCCTTTAAATATGAGGCATTGCACAGTCACTGGATGTACAAATTGTATATAATGAAAGGATTAATCAATGTTTTGCTGGAAAATCTAAATACCTAATCTTTCTTCATAGATTATGTATCAACATAATCATACATAGAATTAACTTTAAGAAATAGCATTACAATATCCTCAAGTCTCAATGTTACTCAAGATGTAAGCTGCATTTCAACCTTACAGACTTAACTGTCTTTCGAGCAACAGCCTGTTTTAAAATTTAAATTAAGGTTACGTAGAAACATAGTTTCTTTTTGATGGACTGAGGACGCGAGCAATTTGCTTATGAAATCGACTTCCATTTGAAAAGAAGAAAGAAGTATTAACATCAATTTCTTAAGATAAGTGGAGCCTTAGTAGCAAATATTTATATTTGTGTAAGATTTAAGATTTTTAGAATTTACTTTTATACAGGGTGTATATAAATGAATATTGGGTTTTTAACTCTTAATAATATTTATTACATTCAACTTACAGTTATAAATGATATGTCAAATAAAAAAGCAGCTCAAACAGTTCTACCAAGAACTTTATAAATGTTCAATGTGACTACCCTTTGTCACACGTCACACATCAAGTCTACAGCCGAGTTCTTCCCAAACATTGATAAGTGTATATTCAGTAATTGTAGCAACAACTGCTTCAATCCGGTTTCTTAATTCAAGGAGGTCAGCTGGTAGCGGAGGCACGGACACACGATCCTTGATGAAGCCCCAAAGGTAAAAATCACTTGGTGTTAGGTCATGAGAACGTGGAGGCCATGCATAGCAAGCCCTGTTATTGGGGCCCTTGCGGCCTATCCAGCACTTGTAATTCACGATTAGCCTTCCAGACTGATTTCTTTGGGCTACAAGTGAATGAATCTCTCACTTGCTCAACAGTCCTTTCACTTACTCTTGGTCGTCCCGTGCTCTTCCCTTTACAAAGGCAGCCGGTATCTTCAAACCGATGATACCAACTACGAATGTTATTATCACTAGAAGGATCACAACCGAACTTAATGCAGAATGCACGTTGCACAGTAACTACAGATTCGGTCTTTCCAAACTGCAAAATACAAAACGCTTTCTGTTTACTAGTCGCCATCTTTGCTACTACCGCTGTCTAGCGGATTGTGGCAGAAACATTGCACGCACATGCGCATTGGCGCCAACAAACAAAAGTGTTTGAGTAGCGTTTTCATTTGACATATCATTTATAACTGTAAGTTTAATGTAATAAATATTATAAAGAGTTAAAACCCTGATATTCATTTATATACACCCTGTATTGTGTGTATGAATGTCATTGTGCTCTTTAAAATGTTCTTCACTTACCTTTTCTGTATTAAATTGCAAGCGACTAGATGAAAGCAATAAGAAAACAGCAATGAACAGACTTTCCACATAGTGAAATTAATGAAGATGTGTAGGTTACAACTAATTAAAGCATTAGTGCAAAATTTGTTTAGAAAATACTTTTTGGTTTGATTGCCTTCAATATTTCTGTATGCAGTACAGCACCTTTTTTATGTTGCCTGTAAAACTATGATAGTATTACTAGTCTATAAAGTTACAAAATAGTTTGCTATGAATACTGTGGTTTCTTAAAACTCTATGAACAGCTTTGACCCAGCTTGAATTTCATAAAGAATGTTGAGTACCATTGTCAGTGTCTAATTGAAAAAGAAAGAAGTATCAAGAAAATAAAAACAGATAGTTAAAAAAAAACATAGACAAACAAACATTGAACAAAATATATATGAGCACATGCACACACAGAGCCACAAGAAAAGCTTATTTCTTTCCACAGTTACACATACACATGCACCATTCTCACATGCGCACTTTTTAAATATGAAAAATGAATTAATTGCATTTACCTTGTTTTATTATTTATGAAATGATTCTACAATGGTTTATGCATTTTTTAAATGGTGAATCCTCCCCTTTACCTGTTATAACTGTCATTTCATACAGACTAGCTGTTCCTTATGATTGAAAAATCCCCTTATATTCAGACATGTGGAACATCTGAAACCAAAGTATCTGACTTCTTTAATGTGACCCCTCAAATTACAGAAAAATTGCACAGCCTATAATACCTAATGGTTGTGAATAATCTTCAATCGGAAATATTAAGTAACTTGTTAGATAATTAAAGAAGATGAAATGTTAAACCTTTATAAGATCTCTTTGAGTCCCATAGTAATTTAGTAACATATAAGTTACACAGTTTTCATATGATACAAAAACCTAAACATGTATAATAAAATACCACTATAGCTATTGAAGATATATTTAGTAGAACAAACTTTCCTCTTTATGATTATAGATGTTTTATTTGGATTACTCTGATAATAAAGTACAGGTTCAAAATGAGGATAAGTATGATATTTGAAAATTGTAAGTTGTCTGTAATTTTTACTAAAGTGTCAGTATACACAGTTTTGTCCAGATTGGTCATTCTGTGACAATTTGCATATAATGGGTTGAAAGATATGAGTATGGGTAGCTTTTCGAAGCTGAATATTATACTATAATTTTTGCTAAATTCTAAGTCTATATATACAAATTTGTGCCCTATTTGCATAGTATAGTTTTATCTACAGAAGGTTGAAAATAAAGTATGGGTAACATTTAAAAGTTTTGAATACTATATCATTAAAAATAAGAATTAGCTGGTTTGTGGAAGTTGCAACATAATCTGTTTTTGCTAATACCTACTGTATAATTTTGCAACATTTTGAATGTATAGTTTATAACAGTGAAGATTTATACATAAAGGAGTTGAACATTGATAGCTTTTTAGTGTTCTAGGGTAGCTTACAATTTTTATAAGCATTAAAAGTGAAACTGTTATTTATGGTTGGCTTCAAACAAAAGTTGTACATTTTGAAATGCTTGAACTTTGAAATGTGTTATATGTTTGTGTAGTATAATATAAAAGAGATTATGAATATAAGGAGAAAACAAGAGACACAGATTTAAAGATGAGAAATCGATACATAACGGTTGGGTGGTTACTACAGTGACAGAATAGACTTCCGGGGATGCTACTGGAAATTTTTTACTCAGCGATGTAGTCATGTTTCACAGGACATTGTGGAAAATTGTATTTTCAATTTATTAGTTATGTCTGTAAAATAAATAACAATCTTTAAAGCAATATAAGTATTATTATTTCACTAATTAAGGACAGACAAAACATTGATCTAAGACTATGATCAAGAGATTAACCTTCAGTGTTTCTCAATTGCAGCTAAGCTGTTGAAAGAGGCTAAATAAAGATCATTATTAAACTGATGAATAAATTTGGCACAGGGAAATATAAAAGTTAAATTATTACAAATTGGTATCACAATGTGGTAAATAATACAGAAATATGAAATAAACTTATTAAATTATTTCAAAAGTGTCATCTAGGTAAGCCAAGGAATGTCAGGGTTGCAAATGGGTATTGAATGTATGGGTAGCTTATCATTTTTGTCAATTTCTAGAATTCAAATGTATCTTGGTTTTGTAAAATTCATGACAAAAATATTACTTGATTATCTTCTCTGGAATATTAAGGGAAATGCGATATGAAGGATATACAACCCTCCCAAATTAACTCAATTTTAAAATATTACTCGTAGGACTTGCAATCAAATGCCAAAAGTAGCCTAAAGTATCCACTTTTCAATGGTGAAATAATTATCAGAATTGGATGTCAACAATATTCAACCCCTACATTCACCATAAAATAACTACATTTTAAAATACTTATATTTTAAGCTTTCCTATTCACCACTTTGGACTCAAAGTCATAAAAAGTCTGTCATATTTTAATAAAGTGCTCTTATATCTATATTCAACAACTGAAGACTGAAATTTGGTGATATGAATTTATAAAAGAAACCCTTAAATTATGCATGTTTAGGGAAATTTAATAACAGTGATGTCCAAATTAATTGAAAAAAACTATTTGTAGTCAGTTTTTCATGCTCGGTGACTTAAATTTATACTTTTTGAGGGACTAGTTTCAGAGCTGTGAAACTGGAAGCAACAGCTCCCTAAAAAAATAAAAATGCAAGTGACAGAATCTGAAAAACCAACTACAAATAGCCTTTTCAATTTCCTATACAAAGTTTACATGTTGAAAACACTATATAGCCTGTGACCATCTGGAAGAATAGGGATTTTCAGTGGTGAAAGAATTAGAAAAATTAGTTGAGCGGTTTCTAAGATAAACACATGCATGCATTTACACACAGACAGATGCACACACACATATTTTCTATTTTTGTAATATTAGTATCAATAACTGCAAACATAATTGTGTCACTGAGGCACAAAAAACTGGGGGTCAATTTTATTCCTGTAGAAAAGATTTGAAGTTATTAATAAATCCACATTGCAATGGACCTACAAATGAGCTTCTCCAATCTGATCAAACTAAAGTTCACATCTTTTTATAATGTCAAAAGACTAAAATTCATAAACATAAAGTAACGAGGGAGAATCAAATGAAAATAGTACTTTTAAATTTAATTTATTAAACAAAAGTGGAACAGGAGTTAAATATTTATTGACACGGTCTCCAAGACATTCACATCTATCTTCCAGCATATAAGAAGTCCACAGATTCCTCTGGAGAAAAAAATCTTATGGTCCTGTGTGCAGCCACTTGTGTACTGCTTGGTGCACCTCTTCATCAGAATGAAATTTCATTCCTCCCATCACCTCTTTGAATGGTCCAAACAAGTGGTAGTCAAGTTCTGGTGAGTATAGTGGCTGTGAAAGTTCTGTCATGATCTGCTGTAGCAATCTGCAGACATACTGCAAAATTTGAGCACACTATGAACAATGTTATGTGCTGAACCATAACTAATGTTCGGATTTGCAGCTATTTCATCTGATTTTAAAGGGGGATTTTTCCATGATAATGATTTTACCTGCTGCAACACATCAATACAGTTTGGTGTCACAATGCTGTGTGCTTGATCTTGGAAGGAAGCCACACTTTTCTGAACTTTATACTCTCCTTGCACCCTTGCTGCAGAGATAAGCATGCATCTTCGTAATGGACCTTCATTTCCCTATGAATTTCATAGATTTTGTATATTCACTGCTCAGAAAATTTATGACAGAATGTTATTCTTGATTGGTGTATGTTGCAAATAGGGCAGCCATTTTAAACTTGAATTGTAGAAGCATTTTGTTGTCTGCAGTATGCTGCCACCTATTAGGCATTATTTAAAGCATCAGTAACAGCTCCACCAATTTATATAATGATGGCACAAATATTCAAATTTTTAATTAATTACAGTCAACTGAAAAATTCAATGCCATGGCCAACATGCCAATGAGACATTAAACTCTCCACTTAGCTCAAGGGGTTAGAGCGACTGGACGGAAACCAGGAGATCCGTGGTTTAAATCCCGGCTGTGGCATTGAATTTTTCAGTTAACTCTAATTAATTAAAACATCCATATATAGGAGTACTGTATTTAAAAGGATTAATTCTGAAAGGATTAATACCTCAATATAAATTTAACATTAAGAGTTCAATGATAAAAATCCTGGTATTTAAGTACTTACAATAGCAAGTCACCACAAATGTGTATCTTGAATATGAGAACTTTAAGTGGTTTACCGGGAAAATGTATATTGAGTCAGTTGGAGAGTTTAATGTCTTGTCGGCATGTTGGCCATGGTAGCTCAAGGGGTTAGAGCGACTTGGATGGAAATCAGGAGATACGTGGTTCAAATCCCGGCTGTGGCATTGAATTTTTCAGTTAACTCTAATTAATTAAAACATCCATATATAGGAGTACTGTATTTAAAAGGATTAATTCTGAAAGGATTAATACCTCAATATAAATTTAACATTAAGAGTTCAATGATAAAAATCCTGGTATTTAAGTACTTACAATAGCAAGTCACCACAAATGTGTATCTTGAATATGAGAACTTTAAGTGGTTTACCGGGAAAATGTATATTGAGTCAGTTGGAGAGTTTAATGTCTTGTCGGCATGTTGGCCATGGTAGCTCAAGGGGTTAGAGCGACTTGGATGGAAATCAGGAGATACGTGGTTCAAATCCTGGCTGTGGCGTTGAATTTTTCAGTTGACTCTAATTAATTAAAACATCCATATACAGGAGTACTGTACATTTATTTAAAAGGATTAATTCCTCAATATAAATTTAACATTAAGAATTCAAATGTTTATTATACTTTTAAGGTTTTTCCTTTGATTCTCTCTTGTGTAATAATTATCTGCCAAAGAAAAGGAAAGGGCAGGAAAAAAATACACTCACAAAAATTTATGTTTGATATTATTTCCCTATTACAGTAACTCAGCTTGATATTACTTTGTTTGTTTTCTTAACTAGATATTTTGCAGTAAATATTTTGCTTGGTCTACATATACTGTGGCACAGATAAGGGCCTGGTGGAAGATGCCAACAAACTGACTGGTGAGGTGATTAGTGCTCTTCCAGCATAAACATCAGAGGTACCAACAAGAGAAACCATAAGTTTCCCTTCTCCCTGCTTCTTGAATGTTCTAGAACTCTGGAAGATTCCAGCTGCTATATAAGAGAGTATTCTTGTAAGCCCATAAGTAAACAGGAGGACATTTTTGATGTGGCATCAAATGTTTCCATAATATTTCTATTTACAATTCGCTTTATAAATTCCTATTTAAACTTTTAGGTTTAAAATAGGCTCTTTACATTTTCTTATACAAAGGAAAGAAATGAAAAAGGAATATGAAGAACCTTTTTGGCCAGTCATTAGGTAAGTTTTATAAATAATAATCAGTGACTAAACTTCACTTATCTTTGATACCATCATTTGCAACATCAGCCAACTTGTTCTGTCCCAAATGACATAGCTGTTGATGGGCCCTTGAACACACATGCATGAGCATGCAAAAACCCATGCCCATGCCCACACGCATATGCGTGCTTTGCACTCATGCATACTTGCTCACTCTTGCCAATTAATTTGTTACTGTTGTTATTGCTACTGTTGCTAAATGAATGGGACCCTAATTATATAAATTCACGTTTCACCCCGAAGGTACAATAATTGTAACCTCACAAAATTCATCAACCTCAAAACCTGCACCATATCCATCCTACAAAATCCCGTTTTTGAATACCTTACCTGCGGTAAAACCCTTAACGGGTGGGCACACAGCAAAAACCTTCTGGCTATATACAGCCAGCCAGCACCACATGGCATGGCATATAAATTCACCCACTTTGATAAATGGCTAAATAAAACATTCATTACTTTTGACAGATTCGAAGGTATAAGTATTAAAAATTCTTATGAATTGCTATAAAAGATTAACAACACATAATTGTCTCCTAATGATAACTTGTCTCTTTTGATATAATAGTTTTAATTCCTAACACTATTAAAGAAAAACTTTTTTTTCAAATGGTTAAGTTGTATAGAGTTAAATACAGAATCAATAAATTATTTTATTAAACTCATCTATCTTTATGGAAATTTTATCGTTCTTCCACACTAGACATGTGTAGGCTAAGATTTGAATAGATAAGAGTCAGACTGAAAAATTCAATGCCACGGCCAGGATTTGACATACAAATCAGTTGGAGAATTTAATGTCATGCTGGCATGTTGGCCATGGTAGCTCAAGGGTTAAGAGCAACCAGATGGAGACCCAAAGATCCATGATTCAAATCCCAGCCATGGCATTGAATTTTTCAGTCTGTCTATTCTCATCTATCTTTGAAAAAAAATTGTTTCAACCTTAATAAAAAATTTATTCAACAAACTTCTGGCTTAGCATTAGGTAACTCACTTTTATCATATGTTTTCTTGAGCTTTGCTATTTTAAATAGGTTTATTTATAGGTTGACAATTACATCTCTTAATAAAGAGATTTAATAGACAATATAAACACATTTCAGCACTGGATTAGTTAAAAGTTTTAATACAGACCTTATTCATGAAAATATAGAAACATTTAAATATTAAAAATCTGTTTAAGAAGAAAATAAAAGATGATTATAATTTTTAAAATGTATTTATTATCTTTGGGCTGATAAAAAAATTAAAATTTTTTTGAAGAGCATAGAATAATTTTATTTCCTCAAAATAAATAACATAAAATGGAAATAATAATTTCTTCCACACTAGCAGTGTGTAGGCTAAAGTTTGGATGAGTAGAGCCAGACTGAAAACTTCAATGCCATAGCTGGGATTTGAACCACGGATCTCCCGCTCTCCGTGCGGCTGCTCTAAACCTCTGAGCTACTATGGTCAACATGCTGACATGACATTAAATTCTCCAACTGACTCGTATGTTTCCCGGTAAACCACTAGGGGTTCTCATATACTATGAGACATGCACCATTTGTGGCGACTTACTATGCTGTAAGTACTTAAGTCCAAGGCTTCATAATTAAACCATTATGATTTTAGGTAAATTGATGGAAATAATCATTTCTTCAGGCTAAGGTTTGGATGAGTAGAGCCAGACTGAAAAATTCTATGCCGAAAAAATTCAATTTTTCAGCTCTGATTCTACCCTTCAAAGTTTGCCTTAACACAGTTTGTGTGTTTAGAACAATCAATTTTCATTGATTGCTCTTATGGTGCTCATCATTTCAAAATTCTCTTTGTCACATATGTGTATGTCTTAGCCAAGGAAACCTTGACTGAAGATGTGAAAATACAAATATTCCTGCAATATACGAGGGCTGTTCAATAAAGAATGATCATAATTTTCTTTTTACGGTCATAAATTTCAATTCAAATTCAATCTTATTATATTCTGTTAGCTTAATATGAAACAATCACGCCATAGTAGTTTCATTGATAGTACTCTTGGTTCCTGCCTGTGAGAACCAGGCAAGTTCAGACATATTCAGTATCGCCTACCGCTGCAATGGAGGTAACATGCAGTTAAAGTTGATGTTAGAGGAAGATCCAGAGTTTCTTACAAACGTAATCACTGCTAATGAAACTTGGCTACATCATTTTGATCCTGAGAGCAAACAGCAAAGCTCAGTGTGGAAATCTCCTTCATCACCAACCCCCAAAAAAGCAAAAGTGGTTGCTTCTTCTGGGAAAGTTATGGTCATCTCATTCTTTGATATTCATGGAATGGTTTATCAGCAAGTTGTACCTGCACACGCATCAGTAACTGGACAATACTACAGGGATGTCCTGATAACATTGCAAGTCCATATCAGGCTCAAAATACCACATTTCCGTGAAGCAGGCTGGATGCTGCACCACGATTAATGTGCGGCTGCATATTGCCAATGTTGTTGCTGAATATCTTGCAAAAATCAATGTGAAGTGCATCCTTCACCCTCCCTATAGTCCAGATTTAGCCCCATGTGACTTTTTTCTATTCCCTGACTTGAAGAAACGCCTTTGTGGGAGGCATTATCCATCATCAGTAAAAGTGGTGAAGGCTGCGGAGGTGATTTTGAAGGATCTCTCAAAAAATGGTTCCCAGCATGTCTTTGAAGACTGGCAGAAATGCTGGGACAAGTGCATCGCATTCAGCGGAGACTATATTGAGAAGGACCATCAAAATTATGAGGATGAGTAAAGGTACATTGTCAAAAAAAATTGTGATCATTCTTTATTGAACAGCCCTCGTATATCAGCATGTGAAGAGCTTCTACGAGAACTCTGATTGAAAAGGGATTCTATTAGTGAAAGTTTTTACACTACTGATGCCATGGTAAATAAGGAATACATGTAGCAGAATATGACCTGAGACAAATAGCGACAGATTTTGTGATCCATGATTTCTACCATTGCATCTGCAATAGGAAGTCTTACCACCAGGCCTATGGTAAGTGTATATGTATACTGTGTGTTAAACATTATGATACTTGAAAGTAATGAGTCAGTAATTTAAACACAAACATCACTTAAATTAACCTTACTTGGACATGTTTCGGAGAACGGTTTGTCCCCATCGTCAGCAGTTATCTGACTGGTTGGATCCGTGGTTTCCTGAAGTGAGCTGGTTGTCTGCGGTAGCATCTGTTGACTGTGAGATGAACTTCCAAAGAGAGTTTTCAGGTGGCAATTCGAAATTTAAAGTATACTGTTTGTTTTTTATAATTAGCAATTTTTCCCAAACATCGAGTTCTGCTGAATTACTGGCTGTCTTTTATAGTTTTATATTTGTACCGCACACAACCAGCTCACTTCAGGAAACCACGGATCCAACCAGTCGGATAACTGCTGACGATGGGGACAAACTGTTCTCCGAAACATGTCCAAGTAAGGATAATTTAAGTGATGTTTGTGTTTAAATTACCGACTCATTACTTTCAAATGTTATATACATCACTGTTTCTAGCCTTTTGCTTCAGATAATATTATGATACTTACCAAGCTTCAGTGTGCAAACAGAGATCGGCATCTATGATTCAGTTGTGTATAGGCTAGAGTCATGTATCAGTGAAAAGAGAGACACTTAGAAACTTGGACATAGGTAAGTAATTCTGACTTAATTTTCTCTTTAAGAGTCATATGAATGTTTTATTTTATCTTATTGTGTGTGTTTGTGTCTAATGCTCAGAATTTGACAGTAAAATCATTCTTCTTCTTGCTTCCCAGAGTCCCATTGTAATTTTGCACGTTGGGTGCTTTGCATAACATAAAATTGATTGCCCTTATATATGAAAATTATAAGTTACATCATTTTTATCCTACCTTTAATTTTTCTTACCTGCCCATTGAATATGCTGCACATAAAATGTTCTGGCACAATAACATAAATTATAAATCCTTTCATGGAAGTGTTGAAAACAGTGTTGTTGTATAAATTAAATTAATTAGGAGTCGATTAATGACACAAAACAACACTTACTTTTAAATTTTCCTGGAACCGGTTTCTGAGGCCTTTCTTCTATCTTCAGTCGGACATCGACTTGTTCTCATTGGTGTAGCTGGCAATATTTTGTCATCGGTCTCCTCTGGTGGCGGTTCGAGGAACTTGCTGAACAAATCTTTCTGGGGGGTGTCGAAATTGAATACTTTGTTCCTATTTTTTGAAATAAAGATTTGTTCCCATGTGGACAGTTCTTCTTTTCCTGTTGTATGTTTTAGTAATCTTGGTTCTGGATTTATGTTGTGGTTTTTTTCCCAAAAATGCGTGGCAACTGCTGATTTTTCTAATTGTTTGTATTTTATGTTCCTAAAGTGTTCCTTTGCTCTTGTTTCTAAATTTCTTTTGGTTTTTCCAATATAAATTTGACTACAGTCACAGCATTCAATTTGATATATACCAGATTTTTTGTTAGATGGAATGGCATCTTTGATGTCTGAGCAAATTAGGTTTTTTAAGGAGTAATGGTTCACTGGAGCTAGTTTAATGTTTTGTTTTTTGAAGACTTTTTTGAATTTATCAAAGGCCCATGGATGGTAAGTGAATTTTTTGAAGATCATTTTAGTTTCTGTAGCTGAGAGGGTTGTGGTTTCCTTTAGTAGTTTCTTCTTTTTTGCTAAGTTCACTTTTTTGTCTACTAGTGATTTGGGAAAGTCATTTTTCTGAGCTATTTCAATAATTTTGTTGTATTCTATTTTGTATTCTTCTGCTGTGAGAGGGATGTTGACCAGTCTGTGTGCTAAACTATTAAAGATTGCCTGTTTGTGGGATCTTGTATTGTAGCCATTAGCTTTTATGTAGTTGTCTGTTTGTGTTGGTTTTCTGTAAATGCCAAAGTTTATTCTATTTTTATTTCTGATTATTTTTAGATCTAAAAATGGTAAATACTCGTCTTTTTCAACTTCTACAGTGAACTTGATGCTTTTTTCTTGAATATTTAAAGGTTTTAGTGCATCACTGATGTGTTTTTTTGGCACTATGGCAAATAATAGTGTCATAGTGCCAAAAAAAAAACACATCAGTGATGCACTAAAACCTTTAAATATTCAAGAAAAAAGCATCAAGTTCACTGTAGAAGTTGAAAAAGACGAGTATTTACCATTTTTAGATCTAAAAATAATCAGAAATAAAAATAGAATAAACTTTGGCATTTACAGAAAACCAACACAAACAGACAACTACATAAAAGCTAATGGCTACAATACAAGATCCCACAAACAGGCAATCTTTAATAGTTTAGCACACAGACTGGTCAACATCCCTCTCACAGCAGAAGAATACAAAATAGAATACAACAAAATTATTGAAATAGCACAGAAAAATGACTTTCCCAAATCACTAGTAGACAAAAAAGTGAACTTAGCAAAAAAGAAGAAACTACTAAAGGAAACCACAACCCTCTCAGCTACAGAAACTAAAATGATCTTCAAAAAATTCACTTACCATCCATGGGCCTTTGATAAATTCAAAAAAAGTCTTCAAAAAACAAAACATTAAACTAGCTCCAGTGAACCATTACTCCTTAAAAAACCTAATTTGCTCAGACATCAAAGATGCCATTCCATCTAACAAAAAATCTGGTATATATCAAATTGAATGCTGTGACTGTAGTCAAATTTATATTGGAAAAACCAAAAGAAATTTAGAAACAAGAGCAAAGGAACACTTTAGGAACATAAAATACAAACAATTAGAAAAATCAGCAGTTGCCATGCATTTTTGGGAAAAAACCACAACATAAATCCAGAACCAAAATTACTAAAACATACAACAGGAAAAGAAGAACTGTCCACATGGGAACAAATCTTTATTTCAAAAAATAGGAACAAAGTATTCAATTTCGACACCCCCCAGAAAGATTTGTTCAGCAAGTTCCTCGAACCGCCACCAGAGGAGACCGATGACAAAATATTGCCAGCTACACCAATGAGAACAAGTCGATGTCTGGCTGAAGATAGAGGAAAGGCCTCAGAAACCGGTTCCGGGAAAATTTAAAAGTAAGTGTTGTTTTGTATCATTAATCGACTCCTAATTAATTTAACATAAATTATGTTACTGCCATGCAATTAACAAAATAAGTTGAGAATAACTTCATTTTCTTTTATCTTTGTTTAGCTAAAGTAACTATATGTGATAAATGTACAATGAGAAAAGCAAACTTCTATATCACAAACCCTGAATACAAAAAGTAATGGTAAATAATTATAATACATACATCTCCATCAAACTGCTCAGCTCTATTCCTCTTTGTATTTTCTGGCATGACATCATCAAGAATCTTAAGTTCCCGCTGAGTGAATGCAAAATCCAATGATTTTCTTATTCCTATCATAACTACCAGCTGCAACAAAAAATAATAAAAAATGTAAATCTCATATATGTTACACTCATTTAACTTTTTCTACCTACTCAGTTCTCAGGTATACCACACAAAATTGTCTGGAAAAAATTATATTTTAATCCAATCTGTGTAAATCGTGGTATATGCCTGCCTACACATGGTCCTTCAGTAGTCGCACATGTATCTGTGAGATACATGGTCTAAGTTTGTTTCATTATTATGGCAATAAATAGAGGTAAGCGCCTGTCGAGCCAGGATATCTTCCATCATACCTTTGTTATTGCTTCCTGTAAGTTTCAACCATTTCTCCCTAATGCTAAGTTTGCAAATGAGGCAAACATCATCACGTGTGTGCTGTTGTACCTGTCGGATACATCGCACCAACTCACGTTACACACTGTCACCGCTATCAGATCCAACCACGTCATTGCTAGAGAATGCTGATGTAAGTAGTTGTGTTGTTGCAAGGTAAATGAGAGTGCCTTTCTTTATTACTGTGAATCATAGGTTTGAAAATGATTCAAGTATATGATTTGGAAAATCCTGAGCATTTGGAGGAGGTACATCACCTTATTTTTGATAATGATGCGCTGCCAATTGAGGATAATTTTGTAGAAACTGATTCTGAATATGAAGACATAACTGAAACATGATCTGTGGACTCTGATACAGATCGTGATGTTGATGAAGAGGAAAGTAATAAAGTGCTAAAAAATGACGAAAAGTATTATTTTGGTGAGTACAAAAGACACAAGATGATAACGAAGATATTAATGATGATGGTAATAATGATGATGATAATGATGATGACGATACATTTTATCTTTTATTTCACGTAAGGATGGAACAAACTGGAAAAACAGTCCTTGGTAGGCAATACAGGCTTGGTCCCATAACATACTTACTAAACTGCCTGGAGTTGTGGGGAACGACAAAACTATGAAAACTGATAGAGTAAACATGAAAAATTCAATGCCATGGACATGTTGACTCTATCAAAAACCTTAGCCTATATATGGCTAGTGTGAAGAAATGATCAATTTCCATCAATTAACTAAAATATGAAAACTGAATTTGACTGCTGGAAACTTTTTGTCAGTGATGATATTCTGCATCTAATCGTGCAACACACCAACAGATGCATAGTTGATTTCAAAGCGAAATATGAACGTGAGAATGATTGGAGAGACACAGACATTATAGAAATGAAAGCCTTTATTGGCTTATTAGATCTTGCTGGTGTGTTCTGCGGCGGAGGGCAAAATATTCATGACTTCTGGACAATAGATGACCTTGGTGTCAAATTTTTCAGGATGACTATGTCCGAGAAATGCTTCAGATTCATAATAAGGTGCATTTATTTTGATAATGGCACCTCTAGACAAGTAAGATGCAATGTGGATGTACTGGCTGCCTTGAGAGAAATGTTTGACATGTTTGTAAATAACTGCAAAACACATTACTCCCTTCGGTCAGAATGTTACTGTCGATGAGCAGCTACCAGAATTTCGTGGCCAGTGTGGATTTTGCCAGTACATACCGTCTAAACCATCTAAATATGGTATAAAAATCTTCTGCCTTTGCAATGCTAAGCTCTATTATACTTACAACATGGGAATATATTGTGGACTACAACCAGAAGGCCCCTTTCAGAATAATAATTTGTCCAAAGCAGTAGTTTTGAGGCTTGCTGAGCTGATATATGGGGCTGGAAGGAACATTATGGGAGATAATTGGTTTAATAGTTTGGAGCTGGTAAAAGAATTGCAAAACAGAAGATTATCTTTTGTAGGGAAAGTAAGAAAAAATAAAAGGAATTGCCCTCAAATTTTATTTCTGCAAAGGGTAGACAGCAGTATGACAGTATATTTGGTTACACCAAAAGCTGTACACTTGTTTCCTACATTCTGAAAAGGGGAAAACTGTGGCTCTACTTTCGAATATGCATGTTTCCTCAAATGAGACTTCAGTGCGATTAGAGAAAAAGCCAGAAATTATACTCCACTATAATGACACCAAATCTGGAGTTGATGCAGTTGACACACTTTGTACAACCTACAATGTCGCTAGATCAACAAGGAGATGGCCTATGGTGATTTTTTACCATATACTAAACATTGCAGGCATCAACTCAAGAGTAATCTTTTTGGGTAATAAAAATAAATATTGCGATAGGCGTGAATATCTGAAAGCATTGACTCTGAATCTACTGGACAATCAGCTCAAAAGAAGAGCTCTGATTCCAACACTTCCACAAGATATTCAAATGATACTGGTAAAACACAAACCCAAAGGATCACAGGAAGAAAACATTGACATTTCTTTGCAACCAATGAACAGGTAAAGAAAAAGGTGCCAGCCTTGTTACACGGAGACAAAAGAGTTGCCTGAGCAAGTTTGTGTGTGAAAAATATGGCACATATCTTTGTTTGCAAACACATGCGAAAATAGTGTGTGAAAAATGTATGTGTATAGACAGAAATCAAGAAACTGATATGTACTCTGATTAATTCAATAAATACATCAGTAAGGTTATTTAGTATAGGTACTTTGTGTTTTGTTAAGTAATAATTTTAAAACCTAGTGTGCATTTGTTCAGGTTTGTATATCCTAAATTATATCAATAAAGAGATCTGTCATTTAAAAAAAGACAAAAAACAATTGAAAATAGGTACTAAAACACAATTAACATATGTATCCAGCAGATACATTGCGACTAAGGGCATCATAAAAGTTGACGCGCCTAATGGAAGGTTAAAAATTAGGCAATACATTCATTTGCTATATACTGGCTGGAATGAAATAATTCAATTATTTATATAAAGCCAATTTTTTTTTCTATCATACACTTAGTAGGTAGATAAAGAAATGCATTCTAAAAAAAATTATATTCCATTCATTTACTTTTAACCATCTCCTATGGAGGACTTAAACCCTCAAGGACTCAAGTGTGGGTGCCTGGTGCCAGACACCTGTTGAGGAAGTGCATATTTGTGTGTGTATGCATGCTGGTGTGAGTGTGTGTGTGTGTGTGAGAGAGAGAGAGAGAGAGAGAGAGAGAGAGAGAGAGAGAGAGAGAGAGAGAGAGAGAGAGAGAGAGAGAGAGAGAGAGAGAGAGAGAGAGAGAGAGAGAGAGAGAGAGAGAGAGAGAGAGAACAGTATAACTCAAACATGGTATCTTGCAAACAGTAACATCAAGTTTTAAAGATAATCCCCTATATAGCAAACTACTTTTTAGATGGAAAAATTTACAATACTTTGGATTTGTGTAAAAATAGTTTTATTGATTTTAATTAAAAATCAGTATATTTTTACATAAAAAATAAAGTTTATATCTTGAACATTGTGAGAATAACCTATGAAGTCCTCTTAAATTAGAAAGAATTTTGTGTAAACTGGTACAAAAGCAGTGGATTATTTTAGGTTTAATAAATAACTTTCTTAACAGCAGCCTCTTCACTCTCACTTAGCTTCTGTGGAAGTCCTGTTTGTGGCAAAGATTCAGTTCTTTCTTCCTCTCTATATCTTCGGAAGATATTTCCAAAAGTGCTCCATGTTCATTCATCTTAGCAGCAATTTTTCTGTGTGCAAGATCTTTTGCATAGTAAAAGATCGAAGCTATCACTGTTCAAATGTTGCTTCCTTGCAACCCATGTTGGCTTTCAGGTATGCTAGAACAGCTGAATTTGTCACTAATGGTAATAGGATTGCAAACCTTTATTTTATACCTGTCTTTTACAGCTTGTTGCTATGCGGTACCTTTGAAATCCCATTCTCTTTGCAAGGTCAAGAGGTAGAAAGATGAATAAGAATTTCCCATTTGTAAAAGGTATTGTAAAATTCAAACAAATAACAAGGAGTATATCTGAAATAGTTCACTCAAAAGCATCACACATAAATTATTTGTTTCAATGAGATCTAAATTTTTTGTGCAGTAAGATTTTGTCGATTTCTTACTGTTTCTGAGTTAAGCAAAAGTCATCCAGAATGAAGACAACTTCTGAGGACATTCCTAGAAAATTCAAGAAATACATTTCTTTGTCATGAAAATATCTTAAACATATTATATTTTAATAAAAATTGTATAGAGCAATTTTTGAGGAAATAAAAATTTTCAAAAGGTGTTCCATGTAAAGGATACTGTGAGAAGGAAGATTTTCTTGAAAATCCTATTATCTTCCTAAGAATATGCTTAACTTAAATACAAAGTTTGGTACTTAACAACTTTTTATTTTTTTATGCTGTTCATGCACACCTGCGCGCACGCACGCACGCACATGCATGCATGCCCGCACACACACCAACCTGTTTCTAAATTTCTTTTTAAATAAATTCAGGGAGTCCCAACACATTTATTTCTGGTGAAATCTTGATCAAATTTGTCTGTAGAATACAATACCACCCCTACTTACTACATGTAGCAGTGAAAGTAAAACGACAACAAAAGGCATTTATTTCAGCTATTAGGAGTTTATGCACACCCCTATTTACTACATGTAGCAGTGAAAGTAAAACGGCAACAAAAGGCATTTATTTCAGCTATTAGGTGTTTATGCAGTATGTATACTACAGAACTTGGCTGGAGCCACACACCCATCTCTTTGTCATATACTGTAAGACTTTGCTGGCAGTCACGCTGCCCATCTCTGTTCAGACATGCATGGACGAAAATCAAATCTCATATCTCATAACAATTACCAGAATAAACACAAAACACACCTTATCACAGGAGATGTTAGAAATAATGTCCATTTGCATCAATACTTGTATGGCATCTTCTGAAGAAATTTCCATTCACATGCATTAGTTCAGCCTCCAAAATACCATTAATTTCTGTCCTGATATTTTGATTCAAGTCTCCTGATGTGGGGATTAGTTTTGTGTATTTTATTTTTCAAGTTGCCCCATAAACAAAAGCCGCATGCTGTAAGATCAAGGGACCAAGCAGGCATAACCCTTACTAATGATTCTATCCTCAAAAATTTCTGTAATTAACTGTAATGACTCATCAGCTGTATGCCCAGTGGCAGAGTCCTACTTAAAATATCCAGACCAACATTCAATCTCCGTCAGCTGTTTGAAACATGATGCCAGTATGCTATTTCTATATCTTTCTCTATTTTTGCTACACTCATAAAAAATAGGCCCTATTTTTCTGTATCCAATTATTATGGACCATACTCTGATTTTTTGGTCTGCAAGGGATTTTCATGAATGAAAATGGGCTTCACTGTTGCGTAATATCGGTTGTATTGTGATGACCCATGACCCTATAAATGAAACCTTGGTTGTGAATGAACAGTATTAATCGTTGATCAATTGTTCGATCATTAATATTCCTCAAAATCCAGTTACAAAAATTTACCCAACTCTGGTGATCATGAAGTAGCAATTGTTGGACAACAATAATCTTGTATGGTTTAAGTTTTAAAAGTATTGTTCCTTTCCATGCTGAAGCTTTCAAAATATCAGTTTCTTGTGCAAAGCAACTAAGAGATTTTCAGGGTGGCCATTCTAACATTTCTCTCATTTCATTTAATTTCTGCTCTGTAGGTACATGCCTTTTTACTCTTCTTTTCCTGTCACAAATTGATGTCATCTCTCCGAGTTTATTTACAAGCAAATGAACAGCCTCTCTACTTGGAAAGGCATGCCAGAAAATTTAATTTCAAATTGGGCTCTTCTTTCTACTATGCGACACAGCGATTTTTTTTTCTAAGTTCTTCACACTTTTTTATGTTTTTACATACAAGCTTGACTTTTAATATAATTTCTTTAGTTTCTAGTGCAATTTCGTGCTGGAAGGCATTCTTTTAACGTTATTGTTTGTTTATTTATTTACTGCGTATGTAGCCATATTGAAGAATTCAGTGCAGCCAAACTATCCTTGTTTCTCCACTGAACGCAATGCTGCCAACAGTCTTACTTGTCCCTAAATTACACTATCTAGCAAACTAACACAAAGTAGTACCTAAATTCCACCACCTAGCTAACTAACTGTACTAAACACACACAGTAGTCCCAAATAGCTAACTAATTACACTAAACATAACTATACCTAGCCTAAACACTAAATGCAATCCTTACACTACAGGGTAGTCCTGCCTAATGTCTTCAATTAATTCTTGAAAAGGGTCTGCTGACCAGTTTTTGCAGTCATTGTGCCACAAATACTCAGAAATGTGAGCATCCACACTGTCTTTACAAATGCTGCCGCTTGTTAGACAATGCTGTAGTCCTCACCAGCGTGACTCTGTGTTATTTGTGTGTACATTTGTCACTGGGTCAACAAAATGCACTGAGTAATTCACTGCGAGGTGTGCAGCAAACCCTCCAGCCTTCAAACCATAGGACCCCTGCCAGGCATCGGTGTGAATGGTGCTGGTGAACTCCATGTGCTCTGCAATTAGACTGTAGAGCATATTTGCATCCTTTCTGTTGTTAGAGATACTGTCATCCACACCTCCTTCATTTGCATGTAAATCATTCCCAGGATCCAGTTGCGCTCTACGACGTGCCCATGATGAAACTTGCGTTGTCCTATTTGCACTCATCGATTTGAACAACATAGCCGGAACCGCCTATTTTCCCCCTTGCAGTATACTTAGCACCATTTGACATCATGCACACTTTGTGGCAGTAGCCGAACCAGTCCGATACAGTCTGGGAGCTCATACCTTTTACTGATTTGTTGAGCCATTTTCCAATTTTCAACAACATACTGAACAAATCTTAAATATTTGAAGAACACACAGAACAAACAGCCTTCACTTCTAACAGTACAACAGGTACTTTTGCTAGAGAGCAAGCCTACTTTTGTAAAGCAATAAAATCTGAGAGGAAACATGGTCAGTAATTTCCAAAACTGACAATTGCATCCTCAGTCTTTTTGCACCAGTGTAGGACAGATGTCTGGAGTATTTTTGCAGGTTGGCTACAAGTGTTACATATCTTTCTCATGTTGGCTGCAATGCGATAATCTGGAGATTGTCTGCTTGCGCATGTGTATACATGCACCTTTGGACTTAGAAAATATTCTCGTATCACACAAAAGAAAGTTTCTCCTCAAATTGCTTTACAACTTCTGTGCAAGATTCTGAAAATACATAAATATTGTATACAAATACTCTGTTTTACCATATACTGAGATCGAGACATTTTGAAACCATTTCAAGCAAAACTAAACACTTCTGAACACTCCTAACATTATTCACTTGTGTACTGGACTAGAACAAGTAAGACTGATGCATGTGTGATGACTAGAACATATGTAGGACTTATGCATAATGAAATCACTGAAGATCACATGAGCCAAATTTTGTAGTATACATACTTAAAAAAAAAAACACCAAAAGGCAACATAAAACTGCAGCATTTCAGTCACAAATGTAAGTTGTACAGATTCACTTTCAAATTGAAGATAGATTTAACATACTTTAAAAGCCCTTCTGCCAAAATTCCAGTGTCTGGTTATGACTGTTTATAAGTTTCTTTTCAAATTAAATATCAAATCACCATTTATATTAGATGTTTATTCAAATAAACATTTTCAATGCATACTACAGAATATATCTTAAAAATTACAGCATTTATACCTTAAAATGAACAACACTCACCATAAGAGGAAAAAGTATGGACGTTGTGCTAAAGGACTTGATGACCCACAGCACCACCAAGCAAGCAAGTTGAATGAGTGTGAAAACATGCACTCGTTTCAGTGGTACCTGGAACAAATTTTCTTTTCTATTTATCAACTAAAAATATATATTTTGTATTCAGAGGAAGGGGAAAAATATTTGATCATGAAGAGATTTTTGTCTTCAAATTTTTGGGAGTTGTCAGTTAACTAAAGACACACACTATGTGAAACATTACAATAAAATTTACTAATATCTTAAAAAGATAAGTGAAGTTTTCAACAAATTGTTATATCTTATTGTAATATTTGTATTGTTTCATTGTTTAGCTTCAGTGTTTTACATATTATTTTCAAATATATTTAGGAAAAGGAGTATACATCACATTTGTAAATATGGAATAGGATTTGACAGAGTAGACTGAAGAAACTTATGGGGAACACTGTTATGTATTGGAAAGAGAGAAGTTTCCTAAGTAGCAAACAAACAAATTAGTGAAAATTTACTTGATGTAAATAGCAAGGGAGGGATGGTAGTAAGAAGAAAAAATGGCATATGATTTTTGTGATGATATAGCAATGCTAACAGAAGTAGACAAGATTCTAATGATATAATCGAAGAGCAATGAAAACAGATGTAAGATCATAACTTTATCAGAGGAAAAGCAAGGAAATGTAATTTCCAGGAAAAGTAGTGGAGTAAACTGACTGCTTCAGATAATAAGAATGTACCAAAAACAGTAACATGAACTGCTGTCAAGTAGTCTGAGGATAGCAATGGCAAGGTTTGTTGTTAAACTGTGAAGCTTGGGCCTTAAGTACTTACAGCATACTAAATTGACTCATAAAGATATGTCTCATTGTATATGAGATATCCTTGTGGTTCACCGGAACAAATATGAGCCAGTTGGAGAATTTAATGTCATGCTGGCATTCTACCATGGTAGCTCAATGGTTAAGAGCAACCAGAAGGAGTTCTGGAGAATTATGGTTCAAATCTTGGCTATGGCATTGAATTTTTCAGTCTGACTTTACCTATTGAGCTTAGATGTTTCCACAGCAACAGTAGATACAAGGAATCATTGCAGGTGAATGTCAGGATTATTGTTGAAAAAATATTTGCAGAGGAATGCATCGTGAAATAAAAGGCAGCCGAACCCACCATCAGTGACAAAGAAGAACAGTGGAAAAGTGCAGTGATGCCTAACAGTGCTGAGGCATGCAAGGTGCCAGAAGTTTTGCATAGATTACACAAATATAACTATTTGTAACAAAAACTTCACTTATCTTAAGAAAATGATGTCAATTTTCCTTATTAATTGAGATTGATTTCACAAACAAATTGCTTGCATTGTCAGTCCATCAACACACTTCGTCGCCAAGGATTCCGGTTACCATGTTATTATGTTTTTTCAGTATTACCAAAATCGAAAACGAAACAAACCTAAAAGCAGAATCAACTGCTGGTATTTCAAAATTCATTACACAATGTTTATTTTTTAAAATAAATAGCTTTTCCCAAAACAATAAACATTGCATAATGAATTTTGAAATACCAGCAGTTGATTCTGCTTTTAGGTTTGTTTCGTTTTCAGATTTTGGTAATACTGAAGAAACATAACATGGTAACCGGAATCCTTGACGACGAAGTGTGTTGATGGACCGACGATGCAAGTAATTTGTTTGTGAAATTGATCTCAATTAATAAGAAAAATTGACATCATTTTCTTAAGGTAAGTGAAGTTTTTGTTACAAATAGTTATATTTGTGTAATATTCATTGCTTCGATGTAGCTAGCTTCATTTTCTACGTAATTTTGCATAGATATTTATCAATAACTGTTTTCATTCTGGTATACAAGTTTATCTATCTTGATATTTCTGCACAACTTAATTATAAAATTTTGAATGTTTCATGCACAGAAAGTGGATTTATTACATCTTATGTAATATCATGCCTATACTATATACTTAACTGTCTTTCTGTTACCTAGTGAATAAGTTGAATTAAAAAGGCAGTGCAATATCAGGTATTTGTTTACACTCTTGATATTTGAGATATGTACTATTCAACAATCCTTAATATTAACAATGTACATTTGGGCAATAACCTCTTTCTCCAAGCGCTTTTACCTATGTACAATGGTTTCCCATGTCTTACACTTTCCCCCTTTTTACTCACTATTTTCCTGGTTCCTTGTAAAGCATAAGAGGAATAATACTCTAAGTTATGATGCTGCTTTAGATAGAGTGGACATTCGGGAGGCCTGGGTTCGATTCCTGTGGCCAACCTACCTGACCCAAGGGTCTTTTTGGAGGTTTTCCCAGGTCGCTAGGCGAATGCTGTGTAGGTTAATTACATCCCCCGAATTCCTGTCCCTCCATTTAATCTCCATTATCACTTCACATCATCTCTATCTGGTGGTCTCTTTCGGGGTAGAAGTGTCGGCAAGTGTCTCGGCAGTGCATGGCAGGATGATATGCTCTGAGGTAAACTACTTTCTCCTTCGGTAGGTTGGTTGCCGGTCTCTGCAACTCTGCGCCTCTGCTGGAACTATTTTGGGACCACCAGCTAGGGATCTTTGGGGCTCAGCTGCTGGGCTCATTGCCGTCCTGCAGTAGGGAAGCGTGTCTGTTGTCCTGGCCTGTCAGGGGAAATCTCTATCTAAGTAAACTACAGGGACCCTGCCCTCTGCACTGTCGTGGTTCCTTGGGCCTGCTGCCCTCTGTCTCCGTTTGCCTCATCCTTCCTCCCAGGGATGCCCCACTTGGGAGCATAGGCACAATGGTCCCAGCATGGTGGCCTACGTACCAAATCCCCTCCGTAGTGAAATCATTTTATTTTACAGGGTCTTATTTTCTAGAGTTTCTTTCCACATGCAATGATGTAAAAAAAAGGTTAAGACTATTTAACACAGCAACCCTAGTAACTGCTAGGATAATATTTATCAGCACGGCTAGTTTACTGCAATTTTGTCTTGCATGGGTTCTTTTAGTACCAGTAAATCTCCCAGCTGTTTGCATCATTCAGGCGAATATAGGATGGCAGGGTAACTATGATTTTCTTACAGAATTCTTTGTGATAAAAAGATAAAAATAAAATGCCCAAAAAATTATGTCCCTTCAGAAGTAATTATTCTGAAATTTTTCAATTTCTTATATATTTATATGCACAATTTAAAAATGAACTGGCATATATTCCTTCTGTACCTGTTAGCACTGCCTGGCAAAATTAACAATGATGGTGGTGATGATAATAATGATGATGACAACTCAATAAATTTGTTAAAAAGGAGCCTTAACTTAGAAAGATAATAATAACTGTACCTGCCGCAAGAACATGTAGTCTGGTTGATATTTCACTGGCATGAACATTATGAGAAGTCGGTCAAAAAACTGCAGTCCTTTAAGAGATGCCACACCCATATACAAGAAAACTCCAAACAACACTGGCATAGGTATGTGACCCAGAACTGGTGTCAACACAACAGACAGGCCAATGGTCAAGAAAATTAAGATGTGTGTCACACGCTGCTCCCTAAACATGAATTTAACATTGTATTAGCTGAAAATAAAAGGCTAAAAGTAAATTAGCATGATACAATTCAATTTGCTTATACCCTAAAGACAAAATCTAATCTCAAGCTATCATTCTAGTTCTTTCACTCGAGGATATTTGATACACATCTGTGTTATGATTTTAAAACATACAATGGCACAAGAACACACAATGCCTATCTTAAGATTCTTTTACTTAATATCTATGTTACTTCTAGTTCTCTTCAAATGATCTCTTATAAATATTAAATAAACATTACTCTTATAATATCAACTCCTGAAACCAAACAGAGAAGATACCCAATGTTTTCATAGTAGGAGGTTAAACTATTTCAGATATTGAAAACAGGAGTTCTTAAATAGAAAGAAAAATGCAAGTCACCTTTGTTTTACTTTCTCTAATATGTATAATAAGTAGAAGAATTATTCTGCTGCTATAATCTTTCTGACCTATACATCAATTCTGCACACAACTCCGATATTCACACCTAACTTGCTTCACTGTCAGTTCCACAGCTCGGCAATTCCTTACCCGGAGCTACATTTACCAATCAGTGAACTGCTTCTTGCCAGTTCCACTGTTGCAGACCCCTTATCATGGAGCTTGGAATGTACTACACTTGACTTGAAGCACCACACTGCTTTCACTGTACGACTCATTGCTGACTGACTCACTCTTACTACCCACTCTGACTGACTCTGTCGGCCTTGCATCAGCTTTTATATATCTGATGGGTGTAGTAATCTTTCTCGAATTAGAGTTGTCAAAGGTCTTTTAGCATAGTAATAATATGACATGCTTCCTAATGTCAGTTGACCTTGAGTGTTTTTATTTCTCATGGTAATTTGCTTCCTACTATATCAGTCAGTGGCTTACCATGAGCTTGTGTTACTTTCTGATGGCAGACTTGCATAATCCACTGATGTGACAATACTCTTCATGGAATACGTTATATAATTCTGCTGCTGTACTGTTATTATAAAATGTGCGTTAAGTTCAGCATCTTTCAAGTATGCACTATTAAGGTTTTAATGCAAATCCATGTCTCACATACCCTTTACATAGAAATACCTTTGCCATTTTTTAATTTTTCAAAAATGGCTATAATATGTTTAAGATATGTGCACAACAAATAAAATGTATATCTCCAGTTTCCTGTGAATGTTCTGAACTATTATTTTGCGTTATCAAATTCTTTATAATTTTCAATGCTAAAGTATGAGTCATTTCTTTAGTTTATGCAAAGACATTAACATTTCAAAGCCACCATCTAATATTCTGCTCTTAAAATATTTGCCTACTACTTAAGACTGCTCTAATTTATTGGTATTACAATGTAGCAAGTAATAAAACCGTTTCTGTAAATTGTTGTTTGACTAACATAAAGAGATAGAAGAATAGTTTGTAGAACAGAAGGTAGAGAAAATCATGTGAAAGTAACATGAGAGTTTTACATCAAATACTTTTGAGAGCAACTGCATCGACTTGATAAAAATTGGGTAATTCTTTTACAAACTGGATGACCTCTAGTTGATTTGAAAGCTCCAATACTAATTGGTGATCATGTTTTGCACTTCTGCAGAAGTAACAAAAGTGGTTCTGGAAAATCAGAGAGGTTGACCAGAGTTGTGGCAAAACTACTCATGGAAACTGCATCGGATAATGCTCCTGTGCATATCTCAATACTTGTTAGTGAGTTTTTGGTAAAACATCAAACTTTTGTGTTGCCTCAGCCATTGCAGTCACTGAATATGGCCCTCTGTGACTTCCTTTTATTCCCAAAGCTGAAGAGAATCCTGAAAGGACCTTATTTTGCTGCCATTGATAAGATAAAGAAGCTGAGCACCATTATCAAAAAGTGAGTTCCAGAATGCTTCTAAGATTGAAAAAAGGCATTGCCACAAGTGTATTATATCTGAAGGAGATTACTTTAAAGGGAATAATGTTGGCAAGTAAAGACATTATACACTCTCAAGGACTCAGTTTTTTTAATGTTGTATAACCTGTTTTATAGTGAACAATTGACAGGCCTTTGTTTTAATATTATCAAGTTGCACTGCCTAAAATGGTTGGCTTCACCTCACCACATTTACTGTACCCTTTTATATGTGTAATTGAATACAATATGTGTCTTATTACTAAATAAATACAACAGGTTATAGGCCCAACACACTTCCACTGAGCATAAAGTGTGAAATATGGGAAAAGAAAGCAGTAAATAACATTGTGAAGGGAAAAAGTTGTTTTACCTTTTTGTTCTGCTGATTACGTATCTGTCATTTTTACTTTCGCAAAACTGTATGTCCAAAAGAAAAGTTTATAAAAATGGCTACAAATGCCAGTGTTTGTCGTATTGAACCTCTAAAGAAAGACAATTATGATACGTGGAAAATGCAAGAACAAGCCGTGCTTACTTGCATTGGACTTTTTGGCTATGTGCCCAGAGAAAAAACAAAACTGCCAAATGACGCCAAACCTGATGACAAAATAAAATGGGAAATGGATGGTTTAAATGCAAAGGCAGAACTAATTCTTATGATTTCATCTCAAGAATAAAAACAAATAAAGCATTACAAAAATATAAATATTTGCCACTAAAGCTACACTTATCTTAAGAAAATTGATGTTAATACTTCTTTCTTCTTTCCAATGGAAATTGATTTCAAAAGCAAATCGCTTTTATTTCATGGTTAAATAACCAAAAATGATCTCAAATTAACCATGAAATACATCCTGAAGTTAAATTATTAAAACAATTAAATGGTCCCAGATTTAATAGTTTGGGAAGAGATATTTATTTTAAAAAATAAACATCGCATAATGAATTTTGACATACCAGCAGTTGATTCCGTTTTTAGGTTTATTTCGTCTTCAGATATTGGTAATGCTGATAAAACATAAGAAAAAAACATGGTAACCGAGATTTCCTTGACAACGATTTGATTTGGAGTTGATGGACTGAGGACGAAAGCGATTTGCTTTTGCAATCGATTTCCATTGGAAAGAAGAAAGAAGTATTAACATCAATTTTCTTAAGATAAGTGTAGCTTTAGTAGCAAATATTTATATTTGTGTAATATTTATTGCTTCACTGTAACTAGCTTCATTTTCTAAATAGTAAATAAAGGATTGCTTAACCTCAAAAGATGTATGGGATATGCTGAAGAAGAATTTTCAAAGTTCAGGCCCTGCTCGAAAAGCTATGCTTCTCAAACATTAATTGTACAGAAAATGCACAGCACAGATAGTATATATGATCATCTCAACAAATTCTTGGATATTGTTGACAAACTGAAAGAAATGGATGTCGTGGTAAATGAAGACTTATTGGTCATAATTATGCTGTATTCTCTACCATCCTCATTTGAAAATTTTCAAATTGCCATTGAATCAAGAGATGAACTCCTTGTTGAAAATCTAAAAATTAAAATCTTAGAAGAAAATGAAGCCAGACAAAAAGACAACACTTCAAGTGAAGAAGTGCTCTATGCAGGTAATAAAAAATATCAACAGAGAAGTGGTAACAATCAGAAGAAGCAACCGTTCTCGAAGCAATTTGCAAGAGGAAATCTCAAGAACTCTCCCTGTGAAATCTGTTCGAGGACAAATCACAGTACATCTGAATGCTGGTCAAAGAAAAGGAATTTAAAGAAACCTGAGCACACCTTCATGATGGAACAATGTTCAGTGACAGCCAATTCAAAAATTTTAGACAGCTCAGTATGGTTCCTTGATTCAGGAAGCATTTCACACATGTGTAATGAGGAAAGGAAGTTCATGGAATTGTCAGTGTCATCTGATTCTGATTCATTGAAACTAGCAGCTAAAAATCAATTTACTTCAATTGATGGAAAAGGAATAGGAAAACTGAAAATAAATAAAAGTGGAACTATTAATCTACAAGATACTTTATATGTTTCAGATTTATCCAAAAATCTACTTTCTGTTGGAAAAATCACAGAAAAGGGTTATTCTGTTACCTTCAACAAAGAAGAAGCCACTATCTCAGATCAAACTTGATGCTCAATAAATTTTTTTATAACATTTTCTACAAGAATTGAGTGACTATCTTCTTTCACCCCTCAGCCAGCTTGGCATAACAGCATTATGCTTCACTAAGGGGTTACCCGTGTCCCTTACTTTTCCCTGTAAAATCCTTCCTCCCCCGCTTTTTCCTTCCCCCCTTCATAACTTTCGCTTCTAACTATCCTCAACCATTTATCTTTCATTTTACCAAGAAATCTTCCTACATTTTTATTCCTATTCCGTTGCTTCCCTGTCAGCATTCTTATTGTTACAATTTTACCCTTAACTTCCTCCCATTTTTTCTCCCATGCCTCCTTCCTCCACTTCTCAACTCTTTCACATCTTACTACATAATGCTCTACACTTTCTCCCCCCCCCCCCCCCCCCACAGAATTCACATATTCCTACCTCACTCCACCTTAATCCTTTCATAAATATTGCTCCTGTTCTCATCCATGCTAACCCCTGCCTATCAGTCCTACTACAGTTGCCTATATAACCTTCTCTTCCCCAGTCCCTTTTCAAAATCCTGTAAAACGTTAATGAACTTTTGTTTTCCATGCTTCCCCATATCTCTTGCCTTTCTATGTCTTCCATTCTTGTCCTTACTTTTTTCCAAAATACTCTCTCATTTCCTGCACCTGCCCTCCATATATCCGCCATTCCTATTTTGTCCATATTTCTCTCTACCACTTCCCACCAACTATTCTTATTTACTAATGTTCTCTGCTGTTCCATGCATACCTTTAAAATATTTCCATCCTCCTTACTCAAACAGCTAAACCAAAATTTCACTATTCTCTCCAAGATTATTCCTTTTCTCTTGGTCCTCCCCATTTCAAGAAGTGCCACTTCACCTGGAGCCGTCCTTGTCAATCCGAGAGCCTCTTTACAGAATAACTTGTACATATTGTCAACCTTGTTACTTATATCTCAGCCTCCCCAAATCTCTACTGCATATATCATTTTTGCCTCTACCATTGTGTCATATAGCCTCTCTAACCATTTTGTCGGCATGTCTAACATCTTTACAGGTTCTTAATCCTACCATAGCTGCCTTCCCCTTAGCAATTATTTTCGTACCATGCACCCCCCACTCCCCACTGCTACTCAGCCTTACTCCCAAATAGTCAAATTCCTTCACTACCTCAAGCTCTTTCCCCCTCAAGAACCATTTCTCATCCTTATTTAATTTTGCCCCTGTTTTACAAACCATAATCTTAGATTTATTAATGTTTATTCTTATTCCCCACACCTCGCAAAATCTTTGCACTTCATCAGTTGCCTTTTGCAGTCCTATTATAGTTATGGATCCTATCACAAGGTCATCATCATATAATAAGCCTGGAATCTCCTTATTGCCTATTACCGGGTTATGTGTATTACTCTTCGCCACTTTCCCCAGGATGTCATCAATAAACAAATTAAATAATATGGGACTCAATTTGCAGCCCTGCCTTAAACCTATTTATTGCTCTGCCCCTTCCATAACACTCTCTTGATCCTGCCTTATACAAAATGATATTCCTTTATAGATTTTATGAATTTCCTTTATGAATTTTTCGCTTAAACCTTTGAGTCTTAGTTTCCATGCTAGAGCCTCTCTGTTTATTGTGTCAAACGCTTTCTCAAAGTCAGCATAAAACATATATACCCTTCTGTCCCCCCCCCCCCAGATATTTGTCAATGATTGTTTTAATTATGAACACATTGTCTATTGTTCTTTTATTCTTCTTAAATCCTGACTGAAACTTTGTTAGTTTCCCTACCTCTTCTGCCCAACGTTCCAGTCTTTCTGCTAATATCCCTGTATATATTTTCCCCAATATGGATAATAGACTTATTCCTCTGTAGTTTTCGGGTTTGTTTTTTGCTCCTTTCCCTTTATATATTGGCACAATCAAACTTGTTTTCCAACTTTCCGGTATGTCATGACTGTTTTTTACACCGTTCAATACTCATGTAATTATGTTCAAACCTCTCTGCGTATCCCCATATATTTTCCAAAATTCCCCAGGAATTCCATCCATGCCTACTGGTTTTGCTTTTTTTAACCTTTTAAGCTGCCTGTGTACCTCCATTGTTGAAAATTCTCCATCTAACATCTCACTGTCCAATATACCTGGCCCTACCTCCATCTTATAACTGCTTTCTATACACCCCTCCCCAATCAGATTTCTGAAATACATCTGCCATTCACTTGGCATTATCTCATTTTTTGTCCCTCCTTTCCTATTGGTCTTCCTGACCAACTCCCAAAATGCCTTGTTATCTTTGTTTGTTATTGCTTCCCTAACTGATTTTGCCATCATTTCTTTCCACTCCTCCCTCTTTACTTCAAACAGACACTTATACCCCCATTTGCTTGCCAAAAAGGTTTCTTTTTCTTGTTCATTCTCAGATGCCCTCCACCTCCCCAACGTTTTGAAAACTTCTTTGCCCGTTTACATTCTGCATCATACCAGCTTCGCTCCTTTCCCTTCCTGTTCTCCATCCCTATCCCTGCCCTTTTCACTAAAAGCTCCAGAAGCTTTACAGCATTACTGCTATCATTATTCCCTACTGCCTGTGCTATTCCATGCTCAATTATTTGAGTTGCCCCTGTTCCTAACTCCTTAAAATTTTCCTCTAGCTCTCCTCTTCACCTATATATTTTAGAAATGTTTTAACATGACGCATGTATCTACTCTGTTTGGTCTTTCATTCTTATTTCTAACTCTAGTGGGAAGTGCCCACTACTCACTACTTGGTTTACAACCCTAAACTTTGTGATTCTTTCTTCCATACCCTCGCTATACAATAAATAGTCTATGACACTTTCTCCAGAACTATTAACATATGTGAATTCACACTCTTTATCTTCTTCAATAGAACCATTACCTATTAACAAGTTATTCTCTTCACAAAATGTAATTAGTTTCCCCCCTTCACTATTTAACACCTTGTCCCTACTATTTCTAGGAATCATCACCTCTGTTTCACATCCTACTGCTAGATCTTTTCTGTCATACCTACTACTCTGCTCTCCCATCCTGGCGTTAAAATCTCCCATTATAATGAATTCTATATCTGCCATTCTTCTCTTCATCTCTTCCATCTCTGCTTCTAATATTTTATAGAACTCACTATCATGGAAGTGAGACGCCTCTGGGGGATTATAAACAATCCCCACTCCAATTTTTAAAAGATCACAACCCCTCACCTTAATCACTGCCCATAACACATTATTGGCCTTGCTGTCCACTGATACTATTTCTAGCTTATCTTCTAAATTGTCTCTTACAAACAAACCCACACCTCCCAATGCCCATCCCTTTTTGAAAACCTTTTTGGCTGCTTCCTCTACAAATTTAAAACCTTTCACACACACCCAGTTACTCTCCTGCAACCATGTCTCTACCACTCCAAATAGGTGCAATGCGCCTAACAACTGCTGCATTTCTCCATCTATTATCTTGGACTTCATTCCCTCCACATTCCAGAAAGCCAGCCATAAGCACCATCCCTACTTCTCCCTGTATTTAAATTTGTCTAAAATACTCCTATGTCTCATGACCCTAGGAGAGACAAAACTTTTTTCACACTCTTTGCCTTTCTTACGTACTTGAAACAGGCTGCATCCTTGCTCAGACAATATTTCCAGTCTGTTTTCTTTCACATACTTTTTCTGCTTCCATTAGATCCATCTGACTTGCTCGGCTTTCCCCTCCCCTCCTTCCTCGCAGCCCCTTCACACTCGTCACCACTCGTCTGCTTCACTTTTTCGATCACTGCCACCTGCTCCACCAACTATTCCTCCCCTTCCTTCTCTTCCACTCCTTACCCTTCCAGCCGCTCAATATTCAGCACCGCTAGTCATGATGTCATTCCTCCACTGTGCTTGCTGCGTATCTCTCTGCTGAATAAACATTCCTGTGTGCGTTGACCTCCATCATCTGCTGCATCATCACGTTGCAACGTCCTGGTATTTCTCGACACACTAAGATTGAAATTCTCACCTTCCATGTATAACTTCAGTCCTTTTAAAAATGCCCTTTTTCCTTCTTCCCTCACTTCCTTCATCTTCCTAATTAGTTCATTTTTTATATCCCGTTCTTCCTTGTTGTAGTCCTCATCAATGTAAATATTTGTCCCTTTGAGCTTCCTAGTGTTTCTCAATACTTCTCTCTTGATGCTCATCGTGGTCCATTTAATTAGGATAGGCCTGGAATTCCTGTCCCTTCTGCCCAGCCTGAAAGCGTCTTCTATCTCCCACCCTTGCAACTTTATTCCCAGTCTTCCTTCCACTAAGTCTTTTACCAGATCCTCTAAACTTCTGTCATATTCTTCTCGGACTCCAAAGATAATACAGTTTTTCTTATGCATGTTGGATTCTTGCCTCTTGTATAACATGTCAATTCTTCTTTTACACTCACCCAGTTGTTTTTCCGTTTCTTCTTTCTGCTGCACCATGGCCATTTTTAACTGCTCCGTATACTTATCCATTTTGTCGCTAATCTGCTTCACTATTCTCTCAATCAGCTCCATTATCTGTTCTAAATCCGTGGGACCAGGGTTCAGTTCTACGCTGCCTATTACTAAAAGGATTGCTATACATATTACTCTACCAATCTGGACAGTGAGTATTATCTGACATTTTGGCTTCGCTTTACACGCTCTGAAACTCCCGATCCTTGCCCGGCAAGTCGATAATCCTTCGGACATGTTTGCTGCCTCTGCACGACTTCTCGCCCGCACGCCCGCCTTCCAGCAATGCTGACACTCCTATTCTCGGATGCTCAATAGTAAAAGCTATGAAATCCAATGGTTTGTATTATATAAAATCTAAAGAAAACAAATCAAATGAAAAAGCCTACCTGTGTTCCGACATATATCGCTGGCATCAAAAGTTAGGACATGTAAATGAAGCTGATCTAAAGCTGGTTCTTCATGAAGAAAAAGTTAAAGGTTTAAACTTCAAGAGAAACTGATTTAAAGCTGGCTCTTCATGAAGAAAAAGTTAAAGGTTTAAACTTCAAGAGTGATCAATCTTTTGAATGTGAAGTTTGCCTTGCAGGAAAGTTTAGAAGACCTTCGTTTGCAACCAGACAAAATAACAGATCGAATGAACCACTAGAAATTGTCCATTCTGATGTCTGTGGACCTATATGATTCGCATCACATGGGGGAGTAAAATATTTTGTTACCTTCATTGACGACTATAGCAGATACTGCCGAGTATATATTTTTAAAGGCAAAAACTGAAGTTCTTAACTACTTCAAAGAATTCAAGAACAAAGTGGAAACGTTCACTGGAAAGAAGATAAAGGACTTCAATCTGATAATGAAACTTCAGAGTACTGCAACAAAGAATTCTGCAAATATCTAAAAGCGTGTGGCATACAGAGAAGACTATCTACGACTTATACTCCACAACAAAATGGAATAAGTGAAAGGAAAATCAGAACTTTAGTTGAAATGGCTAGATGCCTTCTCATTGATACTCATCTACCTGAAAAGTTTTGGGCAGAAGCTGTAAATACAGCCAACTATCTATGCAACAGATCACCCTCGAGAGCTATAAATCATGAAATGCCTTTCAAGAGATGGTTTGGACATGTACCTTCTGTAAGACATCTGCATGTTTTTGGATCAGTTGGCTATATCTTGGACAAAAACCCAAGAAGAGGAAAACTGGAACCAAAACCAAAACCTGGAATTTTTGTTGGCTATTCAGAAATTTCAAAAGCATACAGAATCTGGATGACTGATCAAAGTAAAGTAGTTGTGACAAGAGATGTAAAAGTCCTCAATAAAATGTATCTTCAAGATACATGTTGGCTATTCAAAAATTTCAAAAGCATACAGAATCTGGATGACTGATCAAAGTAAAGGAGTTGTGACAAGAGATGTAAAAGTCCTCAATAAAAAGTATCTTCAAGAATTTTCAAATCTACAAAATGATGCTATTGAAAAGGATCTTGACTATATAATAGAACTGAAACATCAAAATGTTGAAAAATAAACACAAGAAGAATGTGATGTTAACCAAGAGACACCAGTACAAGATGACTCCCAGTTAGAAATAAATGAAGTCCCACAAACAGTGAGACCACAATGGAGCAAAAAGGTTCGAACCAGATTTAATGGCTTTGTCCTCTCCATTAAATCAACATGTGATGAACCAGAAATTCAGACACTTAAAGATAGTGCTACAAGTGAAAGTGCAATGATTTGTGCTTTTGAAGAAGAATCTTCATCTGATGAATCACCTGATGTCTGGGACAATGCAATAAAGGAAGAAATAAAAGCTCATCTGGAAAATGATACATGGATTCTTATTAAAAGAGAAAAGGATATGAACATAGTATGATCCAGATTAATATTAAAATCTCAATATGACACTGAAGGAAATCTAGAATATTGAAAAGCTAGATTGGTTGCCAAAGGATTTACACAATGTCCAGGAGTAGATTATGAAGAAACCGTTGCACCAGTCGCTATGCAAAGTTCCGTAAGATTTATTCTTGGTATAGCAGTGGAAGAAGAAATGGAGATAAATCAGCTAGATGTATCAGTGCTTTCCTGAATGGAGAACTAGAAGAAAAAATATACATGCTAGTTCCAGATTCACTTGAAAAATATCTATGAGACATCATTGTTGAAGAGGCTGACAACCCTCAGTCAACAATATATGTGAAAGCAAGAAAAATGTTGGAAGACTTGAAGAGCAGTAAAAGTGAAAAAGTCTGTCTTCTGAAACGAGCACTTTATGGCTTAAAACAAGCGGGAAGACAATGGTCAATTTAGACTCTAAATTGAAAAGTTTAGGTTTCAAACTTTCTCATGCAGACCCTTGTGTATATACATTTGGAACAGGGGTAGAAAAAGTTCTACTAGCTGTATATGTTGATGACATCCTGATTGCCTCGTCAAACAAATTGATTGTGAGCAACCTCAAGAAGGATCTGATGGAAACGTTTCAGATGAGAGACCTTGGGCATTTAAAATACTGTCTTGGTATTGAATTTAAGAGAATATATGGTAAAATTAAAACCTATCAATCCAGGTACATAGAAAATCTGCTCAAGCGTTACAACTTAACAGATTGTAAACCTGCAAATACACCAATGGAAGTTGGTCTAAAACTAACCAAAAATGAAAGAAAAGAAGAAAACCTTCCCTACCAGAATCTTATTGGAAGCCTTATGTACTTATCTGTAGCAACAGGACCAGATATCACTCATGCTGTAAGTTATCTTAGTCAGTTCAATCAATGTTATGGTAAACAACATTGGACAGCTGTCAAAAGGGTTCTACGATACTTAAAAGGAACCAAGAAGCTTGGTTTATGTTTCACCAGAACTGGCAAGCCCATAATTAGTTATGCTGATGCAAACTGGTGATCCTACCCTGTGGACTACAAGTCATACACTAGCTACTGTTTCAAATTTGCTGGTTCAGCCATCAGTAGGGAATCCAAAAGCACACAACAACAGCCCTATCAACTGTGGGAGCAGAATATATGTCCATTACTGATGCTGCAAAGGAGGCACTTCATTTGAAACAACTTGCAAATGATTTTGAACTAAAATACAGTCATATACTAATCCTAAATGATAATCAGGCTGCCAAGAATCTAGCAGAAAAACCAATAATTGGTTCTCGTTCAAAACACATAAACATCAGAGAACACTTCATAAGGAAAACTGTGATGCGAGGAGACATCAAGATTACCTACTGCAGAACAGAAGAGATTGATGCAGGCATTGTCACCAAAGCCATGCCTGCATCAAAGTTTGTTATGTATAGAAACCATTTGGACTTAAATAAAAATGTTATATTTTCATCTTCGTCCTTGTTCGTGAGGGGGACTGTTGGCAAGTAAAGACATTATACACTCTCAAGGACTCAGTTTTGTTAATGTTGTGTAACATGTTTTATAGTGAATAATTGACAGGCCTTTGTTTTAATATTATCAAGTTGCACTGCCTAAAATGGTTGGCTTCACCTCACCATGTTTACTGTACATTTTTATATGTGTAACTGAAAACAATATGTATCTTATTACTAAATAAATACAAAAGACAAAGTTGATATTTGTTGAATAAATAAAGATTCTTTAAGAAAACAAAAAATTCCCAGTTTTTTATCACACCTTGTAAATTTTCACCACATTCTCTAACTAGCTCCTGGCAGATATAGTTGATCTAGTGAATCTACCCACCTGATAATGGTGCATCTATCTGGCACTTTTTTATGGCATGTCAAATTTAAATGTCGCCTGACCTGAACTGAATATGTATTGTGTATTAACACTCATTTTTCTTTGAAATAAGTTTAGGGCAATACTTAACAGTTAAACACACAAAATGGCAACTCATTGACAATAGAATGCCATGAACATTTATCATTAATGTACTATGCACATGTTGTGAGTCAAAATACACTATGAACACTGCTACATCCTATACAAAAATAAGAAGCAGTCATATTTTAAGCTCTCCAATAAAATATGTTACCTACAGCTGATACACTTATGTCTTCATATGACTCATATGCAAACTAACCTTACTCCAAGAAACTGTGGTTTTTCTCCTGGTGCAGCACACTCTGATTCCAGTTTCAGAGAATTTACGTGGTTGATAGATAACACAGTTGCTGCTACAAACCATGGCAATCCCATTATCGAACATATGAGGATGAGCATACCAAGCACAAATAAATCTAAGTGATAACCACAACCTTTCTGTAATAATAAAAAATAAACATAAAATACATCATGAATGGTTTTATACTAATCATAATCTCTATTGAAAAAGTGGTTTAAAAATATGACAAATTACACAGTTAGTTGTTCACAAAAAAGTTTAAATGTTGGGCTATGAACTTACAACTTGAAAAAAATACCACAGCTTTCTGTAAACATTTAGCAAAACTTGATTGTTTTAATTTTCCCATAATACCTATTCATTTGTAAAGTACAAATTACAAAACTAACACTATTGAATCTGATTATACTGCATTTGTGCTTTAACATAAACATGGTGATTGCAATAAAGCTGTGATTATCCAAACTTAATTAAACTCTAAATATTACAAGTTACTTGATATTACAGAATTTCTTGGATTAAACACACACACACACACACACACACACACACACACACACACACGCACACGCACACGCGTACGCGCACGCACACCCACACCCGCACCCACACCCACACACCCGCACACCCGCGCACCCGCACACGCGCGCACGCGCACACACACGCACGCACACACGTGCACGCACACATGTGCACATACACATATACATACCCAAAACCATTATGAAGTCAATATAGTAACTTAGTGTAAGTCACTAACTACTAGAAATAGGAGAAATACAGATCTGCAACTCAACGTATCAAGATAGATTTTATTTTTCTTTATTTATTTTCAGCTCAGTATAGTGTTAAATACACAAAAGAACCATGTCATATGAATTTATACAGTTTAAGAACACAGCTATACAGGTTGTGTGATATAAATAGAATACTAATTTGCTTTAATAAATCCATACACAATAATAATAATAATAATAATAATAATAATAATAATAATAATAATAATAATAATAATAATAATAATAATGATGATGATGATGATGATGATGATGATGATGATGATGATGATGATGATGATGATGATGATGATGATGATGATGATGATGATGATGATGCTGATGATGATGCTGATGATGATAATAATAATAATAATAATAATAATAATAATAATAATAATAATAATAATAATAATAATAATAATAATAATAATAATAATAATAATAATAATAATAATAATAATAATAATAATAATAATAATAATCTTTATAAAAATAAAGTTCTAACTAGTATTAATAAACTCATCCACACTATAATAGGCTTTGTCAATCAGGAAACATTTCAGCATTGATTTAAAATTATTACCTTTACAATTCTTGATAGTGACTGGTAGTATGTTATAAAATTTTATGCCCATAAAACTAGGTGTCTTCTCATAAAAGTGCAGTCTATGGGTAGGAATCGCTAAGTCGTCTTTATGTCTGGTGTTGTGATTGTGTCTATCAGAGTTGGTTTCAAGGTGTAGGTTAAATTTCCGAAGGTGCATTATTGTGTGGTATATGTATAAGCTAGGAAGGGTTAGAAGTTTCAATTTTATAAATACTGGACGACAAGATTCGTTATGTTTTAGATTCCCAAGGTGTCTGGCGGCTTTTTTCTGCAATACAAAGATTTTGTTAAAATTTACCTTAGTTGTGTTACCCCATACTTCGATCCCATGTGAGAGGTACGAGTAGATTAAAGAATAATAGATAATTTTAGCTGTAGGTGTAGATATATATTTTGTTAGATATTTCAGAATGAATAAATTGTTACTGATGGTATTGCCAAGTTTATCAATATGCTCAGAGAAGTTTAAAGTACTGTCTAGTGTAACACCTAATAATTTAGCATTCTTGACCATTTTTACTGATTCATCGTCAATGTTTAATTGTATTAGAAGATCTGTTCTTTTAGCTCCAAATGTAATTAATTCACTTTTATTGGGATTCACAAACATGTTCAGATTATAAAAATAATATAACAGTTTATCAGTGGTTTCATTTAAGGTATTCTGTAGATAATAATATTTCTGTGACAAACTGTTACTGTGGAATCATCTGCATACTGGAATAATTTTGCATTATTGGGTATAAGCTGGTCAATATCGTGCATGTATAGAATAAACAGAAGAGGTCCTAAAATGGAACCTTGCGGAATTCAATGGCTTAAAGTTTGTGTTTTTGACCTAAATTCACCATTTTCTGTTTTCAGGATTACAAACTGTTTTCGATTTGTCATATATGATTTCATCATTCTAAGCACAAGGCTTTTAGCTTAAGTTTTTCAATGCTCTTACATGAAAGCAGTGATAGGGAAGAGTATAGAAAAGTCAAAAAAGCAGCAGAGAAAAAGTTTTGGAAATAGAAAAGAATAAACTGTTAGTAGGAAGCAATTTCTCTTTAAAAAAAAAGCTTTGAATTGTGTATTTGGCAGCCTGAAGGGATGAATGTTAAGGGGGGTAGATGTTGTAAGCTTAACAAAACACTGTATGGATTAAAGCAAGCCCCTAAAGAATGAAATGCTGAATTCAATATTTTTGTGAAATTACTTGGCTTTAATCTGTGCCAGACTGATAGATGTACTTGTTACTGTATATTGATGGTTTTGTTATTGGACATTCAAGGAACCCTAGAGTGGGCTCTGTATCTTATTATAAAGGAAATGCCAATTAATTCTGGTTGGGTATGCAGATGAAAATTTTGCAAACAAACAGGATAGAAGGTCAGTATCAGGTTTTCAGTTTTAAGTATTTGGGGATACAGTAGTGTGAGCAACAAGAAAGCAAAAAACAGTGCACTGTCTTCAACACAAGCTGAGTTTAATGTCCTGACCTCTGCTGTAGCAGAACAACTTTGGTTGAAACAATTACTTGATAGATGTTAATATCAGTAAATTGTCCGGTTCGAATCTATGACGATTAATGGTGAATAAAACCTAGAATAGCATTAGTCATTTACAAAATAATCCATGTTGCATGTTTATACATTCCCAAGTATCTGGCATGAGAGTGAAAGAAATGTAAACGGTTTTTGGACAATTATTAAGAATAGGATAGAGGACATTGACAGACAAGTGATGTGGGTAAATCTGATAAGTAAGAAATTACTAAATGTATACCTGAAAATGAATATAGAATGGGGAAGGGAAACATATATAGACATATGTGATAGATATGAGAGGGAGGGTTTAGCTTGGTTAAGGACAGGAGCCATATTGAGAGGGGGTTCACCAAAGAAGTGCATTCTATGTGGAAAGAAAATAAGTTTAGAACATTATGTAGTGGAGTGTAAAGAAATTGAAAACTGGAGGAAATTAATATGGAATAAGAACTGGGATAATAAAGGGGTTTACGTAGTAACAATAAAAATGCTTACGTTGAAAAGAGAGAAAAGATTAAGGGAGGTGGGGAAATTTGCTGACAAAGTCAAAGAGAAATGGTTGAGAAGGGCAAGGAAATAAGAGGTAGAGAAATGGAAGACACAATCAGAACATTAGGTCAAGGTCATATAAGGGCTAGGATAGAGGATAATGGCCAGGGAGCCAATACCACTATCAGCCCGTAATATAAGCAGCTAACAAATTTGTACCAAGATTAGAATTGTAAAACTTATAATTGAGATTGTAAGATATGGAAGTATAAATAAATACATATCATCATCATCATCATCGTCGTCGTCGTCGTCATCATCATCATCATCATCATCATCATCATCATCATCATCATCAGCAGCAGCAGCAGCATCATCATCATCATCATCATCATCATCATCATCATCATTATTATTAATTTCCTTCACAGTAACTCATTAAGACTGACCCTGTAGTACAGTAGTATACATGCCTGCTGTGCAAGAGATTCAGTTCCTAGCTGGACTAAACATTTTTCCTTTAATTAGAAAATCACTTGGCATACCCAGTCAATATGCAAATGTGCATTGCTCATATTTTTGGCATGTACCTTGCAAGAGCTAGGGTCCATCATTACCAAACTTTAACTGCAATGAATATTGAATAAAATAGTAGGTAACTGTTACAGCTATTTGATTACTTTGACTCGGTTTCCATCACTGCATATATGGTAAGGGCAGCAACCAAACACATATGAATCATAATGATTGGTCTATAAAACTTTGATAGTTCACTGAAGAGAAGATATACTCTATCATCTCTTTCTTAATGATTACTGATAGAGAATTTTACATATTCATTTGGAGCCTCTAGTCATGCTTACAGAGAGACACAAATGCTCCATACTGATTAAGAAAACAATATTTGAACTAAAGTCCAGGAAAAAGAATCTCACGTAAGTAGTTCTACTTAATATTTTTACATAAACAAGTTTGATAATATAAACGAATTAACATTCATTATTTATGTTATGTGACATAGATGAAGTTGAAGTCATTACCACCGCACTCTCAGTTTACTTTTCTACATTACAGAATTTGTTATTAAGTCTTACCTTCAATTTATTTTCCTTTCGATTGACTATAACTGCAGTAATCTGCTGATCCATAAAAATTAGAATTGTTCCCAGCAATGCAGGTAGAGCTGCTACAACTGCTGTCCATATTGGATTGTGATTGAAAGGTGCAATTACCCAGCCTCGGTCTGGTAAGGTTGGCTTAAATTCCTTTGGTACCTAAATGCAACATTACATTAAGTTCAAAGCTTCAGGTTTAAAAATGCTGAAATGTCTATTAATTTCCAATGAACCAAATTCAAGAGCTTTTCATGATCTCTGCAACATACCTTGTTAACTTCATAACACAATACATATATTTAAGACTTATAATCTAGTACTTTTGGCTTGAGATACCAAGTTACTTTAGTTGTACAAACAACAAAATACTATTATTAAATTTTAGATGAGTCGTATTTCTTACACATCTGCTTCACTTTCGAAAGTGAAGCAGATGTGTAAGAAATACGACTCATCTAAAATTTAATAATTTTTCGCTTCACTGTGGTGTTCCAATACAGTTAAATCTCGATATAAACAAAATACTATTTAAGTTAATTGATGAAAATTAATTGTTCCTTCACACTAGCCGTGTATAGGCTAAGGTTTTGGATAGAGTCAAACTGAAAAATTCTGGCCATGGCATTGAATTTTTCAGTTTGACCCTATCTAAACAAAATACTACCTAATTAAATTTAAAAGCAAGTCGATTAATGGCCTGTTGGTAATGGAGGAAAGTAAACCTCTGAAACATGTTCCAGGAAATTTAAAAAGTAAGTATTGTTTAGTATTATTAATCGACTCACCTTTAAATTTAGTTTATTACAACAATATTTAAAACACTTCCATCAAAGAAGTTAACAAAATTCTGGTTTATGCAACCAAAACACAACTTACTAAAACAACTATATGGTGGGACTTTTTTAGCTTTACTTTATTTAAATGATGATAACAGTGAACATTACATTAATTTCATTACTATTTATCTTTCCATTTAGTGGCAGTCCCCCTAAGTTCTGTTTCAGATTTCTGTATATAAATTATTACTCAAAACATACTCATTAACAAAATATTTACAAAATTATTTTTCTATGGGAACTGGACAAATAAATTAATAAGTTAAAAAATCTAAGCCCTAGTGCTTCTCCCCTTGGCAGGAGATACCCTTTTGCCCCATTCATTGTGATAAAAGAAGTACTAAACGTTTTGGAATGGAGGGACAAAAACTTATTAGACATTAATTCTATGAGTCACTTTTGATTTTCTGTGGCTTTGGGATCATGGTTATTACAGGATGCCTCCATTTTGATGGAAAGTAGTTAAAGAATGGCGTTATATATTTGTGTCACAAAAACAAGTGTTTTTTTCTTAAGTGCTCCCAGAAGAGCTAGAAAAATTAGATCTTAACTAGGAGCTTCCTACTTTGGATTGCATTTAGTACTTGAGCAGGAATGAAGAACACATAGGTGATAGCTGAAGAGGCTTCTCAAAGAGGTTCCTCTACAGTCCTGATGAATTCAATTACCCTGACATCATTTCTTATAATAGCTCAGAGAATATTTTCACTTTCTCCTCTGGGGTTGAGAATACATTGGTGTTAGTTTTTAATGGTGGCATTTTGCCTTTGTGTTTTAATGTGCTCTTAGGTTTATTCTACAAAGATCCATTGTGAGTATTGAGAGTTTTCATCTGGTTTTCAAAAGTGATAGAACATTAAGTTTTAGTGCTTCTTTTAGTTCTCTAGTGGTTCTGATATAACAAGTTTTACATTGAAGACATTTAGTTTATTCCAGCATTTTTCTGCAGTTCTTTTTCCTTTGGTGAAATTTTGAATATGAGCAGTAAATGGCTTCGTCAAGAAAAAACAAATAAAAATTACAAGAACACGTACAGTAAAATCCTATTCCTATATAAAAGTATACAACATAAAATTATTTTCATGGTTTAACAGTATAAATTAATTACATTAACTATTATATGTTACATAATCACATTTCCAGGAACTCTGCAACTGTATAAAATGATTTAACTAATAGGAATGACCTAAGCTTTTTTTTTTTTTTTTTTTTTTTTTTTTTTTTTTTTTTTTTAAAGACATTTAGGTCTTTTATGTTTTTAATCAAGGTAGGCAGTTTGTTATACAGAATTATTCCAATGTAGTGTGCACATTTTTTTGGCTAGGTTAGTCCTGTAGTGTTGAATATGTAAATCATCTCTCTGCTGTGTACAATAGTCATGTATCTGTGAATTTTCGGAAAGTTTATATTAATGTGATCAAATGTAGTATATTACTTCTAGCATGTATATACAGGCCACAGGCATAATCTTTAGGGTTTTAAACAACTCTCTACATGACGTTCTATTGGTCTTACCCATCATTTTTCTTATTGCTCACTTCTGCATTTTAAATACCTCTTCCCAGCCAGTTTTTATATCCCAAAATATTATTATATACCAAATATGACTGTGGACTTGAGCAAAATATGCATTTCTGAGAACCTGTGTGCTGGTGACCATTTTTAATGTATTTAACATATAGCATCCCATACTGAGTTTTTTGGTTAACATATTTATGTGTGATCCCCATTTTAAATCTTCACTTATCTGTACTCCCAGACATTGTGTTTTCCCTTGATACTTCATAATTTCCCCATCTAATTCTATTTGTGGATTTGTTATATAATTCCTATTTTGGCTACTATGAAACCTCATAGCAACTGTTTTATCTGTTATTAATTTATAGACGAGCCGTATTTATTACACATCTGCTTCACTTATGTACCTATTTTGAGGACATCTTTCGCAAATCATCGTTTGCATCTTCGGCTCTTATGCGACTAAAGCTTGATCCAGTGGTGTGGGTAATTCTGGAGTTGCTGCTGCCATCTGTTGATTTAGTGATGAACTTAAGTGTGGGATTCTCTTCTGGCGGGATTTCAAAGTTCATTAGTTGGTTTTTATGTTTTTCTATGTATATTCTCTCCCATATGACGAGTTCACTATGTTTTTGTACGTATTTTAGTAATTCGGTGCTATCTTCAATTTCATGATTTTCAGACCAGAAATGAGCTGCTATTGCGGACTTATCAATATTTTTGTATCTTAAGTGCCAAGTGTTCTTTCTTTCTAGTGCCTATGTTTCTTTTTGTCCTCCCTATGTAAATTTTTTCACAGTCTTTACACTTAATCTTGTAAATGCTTGACTTTTCCTCTGGTTTTATCTTATCAGTATTATTACTGTTAAGTAGGTTTTTAATGTTGTAATTGTTTTTTGGTGCCAATGTTATATTGTATTTCTTGAATATTTTTTGGAACTTTTTTGTGGCCCAGGGATGGTAAGTAAATTTAGCAAATCTAATTTCTTGTTTTATTGGTGTGAGAGCTGTGATCTGTTTTAATCTCTTTTGAAGTTTGAATGATTTTAGTTTTTTATCTACAAGGTTATTCCCATATCCATTTTTAATTGCAGTTTTTAAGATTTGATGGTCTTCTTTTTGATATTCTTGCTGGCTGAGGGCTAGTGTGTGTGTGTGTGTGTGTGTGTGTGTGTGTGTGTGTGTGTGTGTGTGTGTGTGTGTGTGGCGAGCAGCCGTGAGGAGCGCCGAGTGAGTGAGTGAACAGACTGGAAGACTGATTATGTGTATCAGAGGAGTTGTATGCATTTGTGAGTGTAGAGTGGACCTGTGACAGACAAACTGGTGAATTGTAGTTGTGTGCGCTACGTAGTTCTGTGTAATAGGCAAGCGTTTCAACTGTAATTCGGTGGAAATAAAGAACATTTTGAGTTTGTGCAATTGGACTTTTAATTTCACGAACCCACAGTCACAATATATTGAAATCCCTGTCTGGGGTCCTATATATACATGCTATTACCATTTCAGCTACTGGTACCTCTATTACTGAAAGTTCAAAATGCTTCTCAACCCTTAAATTTAACATTCCCTTCACTTCTTTGCACTCCATCTCTGCTCTTACAAATATTCTCGACACTCCATGCACACTTATATCTCTGCAGAATACTGACTGCAATTTAAAGTTGTTTATTTTTACAGAATCTATACTTTGCTTATTTAGCCAGTGTTCTGTAATACATAGAATATCTACCTCCTTTAGATCTGATAGTAGCAATACTTCTAGTTCAGCTATTTTATTAAATAAGCTTTGAATATTTAAATGGAAAATAACTAAATTATCCTTAACTTTGGTTATTCCTATTTCACATTTTTTAAATGGTTCATTAAGATTACCCACTTTCAGGGCAGTTCCCCCCTCTAGTTGATTCCCTGCAACACTTGCATTTGATTTTAGTTAATTGATGGAAATAAATAATTTCTTCACACTAGCCATATATAGGCTAAGGCTTTTGATAGAGTCAACATGAAAATTCAATGCCATTGCCGGGATTTGAACCGCTGAACTCCTGGTTTCCGTCTAGTCGCTCTAACCCATTGAGCTACCATGGTTAACGTGCCATCCTGACATCAAATTCTCCATCTGACTCGTATATTTCCCCGGTAAACCATTAGGGGCTCTCGCATTCGAGATACACCGTTTGTGGCGACTTACTATCATAAGTACTTGAGTCCCAGGCTTCATCATTTAATTCTTATTATTTTAGTTAATTGATGGAAATAAATCATTTCCTCACATTAGCCATATATAGGCTAAGGTTTTTGATAGAGCCAGTCTAGTTCGTCATTTATCCTCATAATTCTTCTGTTAGTAACATCACGTCGGCGGAGAACACCACTTATAATGATTTTTGCTTCCAGCACCTGTGACCTAATGCTGCTTATTACGTCCATAGTTTCCCCCATTATCTCCTCAGCCATTACCCCAGGACTTATGTTATTTGTGCCTGCCTGCATGAAGCAACACTATCTCTGGTTTTTCTCTTTTTAGATCCATCCTTTCAATTTGCCCTTGCATTTCACGTAGCCTTATGCCTGGAAAACAGCGCACCTCATGGCCTTTTTCTCTGCATACCTCACCTGCAAATTTTAATATTGAATCACCTAGCACAAGCACTTTCTTTTTGTATGTTGTATTTTCCTTGCTTATGTTTCTTTTGTATTCCTTTTCTCTGCTTCCAGCATCGTCTTCCAAACGATTTTGCGCCGCCACATTTTGATCTCGGCCCTGTTTTGGTATTGTTTCTGAGTGTCCCTTTATTGTCACCGTAGAGTACTTTGATTTTATACAGTCACATATTTCCCTCTTCCTTAGCTCTTCTATTTCCTTTCGTAACAGGTTTATCACCATGTGTAGTGATGCTATTGTTTCCGCGGCTCTCATAGGCTGCTATGCTGCATGTACATTTTCCAGATCGAAAATTTCTGTATTCCCATTTTTCATCTTGCCACTTTTATTTGCACTTGAACATGTCGTCATATTCCTTTCTGCACTCACTTGTGATTCCAATTCACTGTTATTTTCATTAATTACGGATGAAAAACTCAGCTTACTTGAACGCGTCTGCACACCTACTGCTGCCATCTTGATATTAGGGTAAACATGGCTAATTTCATAGCATGGGTAATTTCATTGTATTTTTCCATTTGCTTACAACGATATTGGACTGAAATTGCACGTCCAAACTGTTGAAGTGTTCAACAGATAGAGGCATCTTCTGGCTTATGGAGTTTCTCCTTGTAGGCGATTGTAGTGCTTTCAATGGCTGTATTAGACAGTTAGAGGAAAACCCAGCAGTTGACAAAGGTTTGTTGGTAAGAGAACAGCAGTGTAACTCATGGAGTACCCCAAGGTTCCGTGTTAGGGCCTTTATTATTTCTTATCTATATAAATGACCTCTCACTTTATATAAAGGACATTGCAAGTACAGTTCTTTTTGCTGATGACACTAGTGTCCTGGTGACCAGTACAAATTTAAACGAGTGTACAATTAAAATGAATTATGTTTTGAACTGTATGTCATGCTGGTTTAAAGCAAACAAATTATCTGTGAATCTAGACAAAACAAAAGTGGTCAAATTTATAACCTGTCGTACATCACATACTGAAATAGAAATCGGGATTAATGATATGTTATTAGAAGAAATTGACAGCATAAAATTTCTGGGCCTTCAAGTGGACAGATGTTTAGATTGGAAAGCTCACATAAATTATATCTTACCTAAACTTAGCTCTGCCTGTTATGCTATCCGAGAGCTGGTTAATGTGAGTTCTATTGACACACTTAAATTGGTATATTATGCATACTTTAACTCTATTATGGAGTATGGAATATTATTTTGGGGCAACTCAGTAGAAAGTAAAAAAATATTCCTTATGCAAAAGAGGGTTATAAGAATCATTACTAACACCCACACAAGATGCTCCTGTAAAGATCTGTTTACAAGATTGAAGATATTAACGCTTCCTTGCATGTATATATTCTCGATCCTAAAATTCTTTGTATGCAATCGTGCCTTATTTGCAACAAATAATGTAATTCACAAAATAAACACTAGACAAAAGTATAATATCCATTATCCCAGTGCTAAACTTTCTTGCTTCCAGAAAGGTGTGTATTATGAAACTATCAAAATATTTGGCGCACTTCCTAATGTTCTTAAAGAAAAAATTGATAATTTCGGTGCTTTTAAAAAAACAGTTAGAGAGTACCTTTGCTCAAAATCTTTTTATTCTGTACAAGATTATCTGAATGACAAATTATCCTGATAATGCTTCTGTAGCTCTATAAGTAGTATTTAACTATTCCAATGACAAATCATTACTTATAAATATTTGATGCAAGCTGAAATAACAAGAATGGTATCCATTGCAAAAAGGTTGAGACGTACTGGCATAAGCCAAGTGAAAGCTGGTTTAAAAAGTGTTTCATTTTGTATCAAATATAATTATCCCTGCTTTGTTTTCCATATTGTTGTTCATATTGCCTGTGTACTATAACATGTGTCTTATGTTAACTTTTGTACATATATACGCTATTAAACTTTATACCTCTAGACATGTTCAATGTTCACAGCCTTTTCTGGCTACAAGTGAACCTACTGAACGCAAATCAATCTAATCTAATCTATGAATCAAAGGTGTTCTTTTGCTGTTTTTCTGCCAATTTCTGCTGTTTTGCTAATGTAAGAGGTTAGTGTCGACAACAGCTCATGATGTTAGGAAGATCCTAACGAAACGCAATCTAGGTAAATGCTAGCAATAAGTGGAGCATTAATTCAACTCAAAATTATATTAATTTTGTGTTTCATTGTATCATAGTCCTTACACATTGGAATATGGATCATAGTATTCATCTGATGATTTGAAAGCAGCGTTGGCATGTGTACTCAAAAGGGGATGGACTGCTTACAAGGCTGCTAAAGAATATAAAATTCCTGAGATGACACTTTGGCAAGATGCCTAATATAGAAATATGAAGACTGTTCTGCCTGACAGCTAAATAAGAAATCGAGCTAGTTAGCTATGTTTTACAGATGCAGGAGTTGGGTTTCGGACTGTCTGCTATTCATGTTCGTCGTGAGGCCTACAAGTTCTCAGCTGGAAACAATAAATCATCATTCAATTTCGAAAAAGGAATTGCAGGATGGACTGGTGGGCTGCATTTTCCAAATGCTATAATTTGGTAATGAGGCAACCAGAGATTATCTCCATGAATGGGACCTTGTCTTCTAAGAGGGAGGTTCTAGATAGCTTTTATGACAGCTTGGAACTTGGACTTCAGAGAACTGCTCTTTCTGATAATCCATAGAGGATCTGGAACCTTGATGAAAGTGGCTTCAGTTTTGTCACCATACCACAGAAGGTTGTGAGTCCAAAGGGAACCAAGCATGTCTTCTAACAAACGACAGAAGAAAGAGGAGAAACAACACCAGTAATTATGACAATCAATGCTGCTAGTAATGCCGGACCATCCCTTATTATCTTTAAGGATCAGCGCTTGTCAGAAGATGTTCGATGGGCTGCTGCTGCAGAATGCTTAGTTACAATGTCTCCAAATGGTTGGATGAACTCAGACATATGTTTCTGAACTTTCTTAAACATTTCCTGAAATATATTCCTACCCAGACACCTATCATGATATTGGTGGATTCCATACCAGTCATATGGGGCCTGATGTTCTGAAGTTATTGTTTGGGAAGGAGAATGGAATCATCTTTGAAATCTTTCCGAATCACACTACACATCTGCTGCAGCTTTTGGACGTTGACATTTATGGTCCAATGAAGACATTCTGGCGTTCAAGAGTCCTTGATCATCTGAAAAGAAAAGGGAACAAACCCACAAGAGGAGATTTTCTTCCCATCTTGAACGAAGTCTACAACGATGCCTTGACGGGAAGGAACATTACACATGTCTTCTCAAAATCTGGAGTTTTCCCACTTGATAGATGAGCAATTACAGATGAGGCACTGATTGTTTCTGATGCTCATGCTTCAATTCCGGCACTAAATGCCTTGAAAGAAAATGGAATTGTTATCATCAAGGATGTGGCAAAGCTTCCTCTGGTGCCTCTCAACCACATTGTTGAGATCAGAAAAAGGGCAAGTGCTACTAAGAAATCACATCTCTTCCTGCCAACTATGTGTGAAGTGAACGCTCCAGTCCAACTGTTACGGGATCTTCAAGAACTTGTCACCAATATTCGGCCTAAGAAGTCAAAGAAATCCACCAAAGCTAGTGACAGCAGGGCTTCAACTAGCAGATGCCATCAGAGCAGAGTGATGAAAACAAATGGTGATGTGTATTCATTGTGCTCTGGTTACTATAACAATAAAAAAAATGCTGAAACATGGATTCATTGCAAAGAATGCTATGATGGTTTCACGAAAAGTGCCAGGGACTTTCTGCTTATAAATATTGGTTGGTTGGTTACCAACATGCCACCTATGGCAACCTCGATCCACCACGTGATGACCGGACCCATTTCTCAGGTGGAGGCACCCAGAGGGAGGGTCCATTACCTCCAATGATAGGGTGGTAGTGAAGATGACATTGAGGCGACCGCTTATAAATATAACTTCAAGGTTTTTCCTGCACTTCAGATTTGGAATAGCAACTATTACTACGAAATTAGACGTAGTGTACCACGAAATTTCCCTTAGTGGTTCTGAGATGTCAAATTTGTGACCTTTACTTTCAACTTGATGCCTAATTATATTGAGTTCAAATATTAAATGTGTTTTAGTTTTGTAGCTACAATACCAAATAATGACACAAAGTGAATTTCCACTTCATATTCTATTTCTAAAAGCTTCCAAATGATCATAAGCTTAGTACAACAAATTTGCCATATATTCTTCAATCCATGTTTATAACCTATTTGGATTCATTTGCTTTTTTGCTAATTCGTTGGAGTTTACATTAATACATTTTTATATTCACACAAACTTGTTACTTGTTTGTTGTTAAGAACTAAAGTTTCTCCTTTATAAATTGTGTTCGACAGCACATAATTTTGTAATCTCATGGTGTCATGGAAAACATGTTTATATTCTGTGAGAAATTTCCACCCTGAAATTATATTCAGTGATACATTTGACCTCTGTATTGGCATACAATTTTTCTATATTTTTTCATCAAGTGTGGTGAACATATCATTGTTAGAATCTTATACCTTGTTATATGAATAATTATTTCCTGCACCTTGTTGTGTACCCCTTTTTCTCAATCTGAGCTTCCACATAGTAAACGATAATTTCAATATGTTTTTATGTGATAATATAAAAAGAAGCACACACAGTTCACATACCAAATCAAATTATCTGTTGAAACATCTATTGAGCTCCAACAAATCGAAACACTCAACAAGGCTGTCATCTCTATTCTCTTATATATATATATCACATCCTCAACATCTACAGAGACAGCCATCATGCTGGACTAACCAACATGCTCAACTCCATACTTTTATTTTTTTTTGCTAATGACCAAGTAATTATTGTCAAATCAAAGGGTAAAAATGATAAAATCACAGCAATGACTATTTTAGGAGAATGTCCATTTCCATGCGAAAGTATTTTAAATAATACAATAGCAGGTATGAAGCTTGTTATACATGGTTGATTAAATGGCCAACATTTCTAAAAGTGATTAGAACTACACTCCCAAATACAGAGACACACTTAGTTGAAGGTTTATAAAACTGCTTGCATGAACAGCTAATGGCAGGAAGATGGACTATGTGACAAGAATGGTTAACAAAAATCAAAATATGATTCATGAGAACAACTGCAGGATACTCATTACCTGACCATTGTCGGAGTGAAGACATTCTCCAAGAACTTTGATATTTGATATTTATTTGTACAATTTCCATTACAGTTTCACTACAATGACTTTAACATCATACATGCACTGGTTATACATCCTGTACAAATATATGAAAATGCTTACCCTAAGATTTACTTGCAGACTCAGGTACCCTGGCCGTAAGCCTCTACGAACCCATAAAGTCACAATTGGTGTCAGGAGTGAGGCACTATGTCATGGAGGTTGCATTGGCACAGATTCTACAGAAGTTGCAGACGGCAAATAACAACTTGGCCGCGACGATGACCGCGAAGATGACCGAATTAATAAAAGATGGAAGCTGCAAACAACAACCTGACCGCCGATTTGAAAGAAAGAAATAAATAAAGACAGCGAATGACACCCTCGCTGCGAAGACGGAGGCGGCAAATAGCTATCTGGCCGCAATGATGGCCAAACTAACCACAGAAATGAAAGCGGCGAACGACAGCCTCGCCACAGAAATAAAGGCTGCGAAGGACATCGTCGGCAGAAGGTTGAAGGACTTGAAGGCCGACGCGCCGGGACGCGACACAACATCTGCGCGCGTCAAACCCCATAAATATGACGGCGCGACAACCTTCGAGGTCTTCCGCCGCCAGTTCGAAACAGTGGCCAACCACAACAAGTGGTCACCGGAGAAAGAGGCCGCACAGCTAATAGCCAGCCGCCAGGGATGGGCCGCAGAAGTCCTGAACGTGGCGCCCAAGGACATCTGGGAGGCCCTGGAGAACCGCTTTGGAAACCACCGCTTAGCTGCAGAGTATCGCAGCCAGCTGAAGTCAAGGTCGCAGCAGCCAGGGGAGACACTGTAAGAGTTCGCCCTGGCAATCGCTGGCCAGTAAAGCCTTAGTCGACCTCCCACCAGAGTTCGTATCCCGATAGGCTGCCTACACCTTTGTCGACGGGATACGAGACTCGGAGATTCGTCAGCGCCTAATGCCCGGCGACTACAAAACTATCCACGAGGCGCTAACGGCAGAATTGAGGATGGAGGCGGCCAAGGTGACGGCGACCCCGACGTCCAGAACCAGGAGTATCCGCTACACGGGATTACGAAGGCCAGCCGAGGGACGCCGGCGAAGACGTAGTGGCGTGTGTTGGGGGTGTGGAGAGTTGAGTCCAGAGGTTCTACTCCCATCACTCTTGGACCGTAGGACCAAGACCCGGGCCTCTTACAACCAGGGAGTATCGGAGCTCTCCCAAAGGGCGCCCGGCGTCCACCGTGTGGCTTTCCATAGGACAAGACCTGGGTTACTAACAAGCCCCCCCCCCATCTGGTCCAAGGACACAAGACGAGATGGAAGTGGATACGCCACTTACGCGCGCCAACACCAAAAGGTGAAGGCTACCGATATGACCTCGGCGGGGCCGCCTGGCGATCTAGCACACCTTCTACTAGCTCTGCAGGCTATTACCCGGGAATATTGATGGCTTCCCTCAACCCCGTCCGGAGACGTACCCGATCACCCACGGGTATCGGGAACCACTGCCCCCTCTAGACCAACCAAATCCGAACTCCCAGAATGATCGGCCAGAGGTTCCTCTAGTAACGTCAGAGGTACCACGAGTGCTAAGGGTCCACAGCGCCCGCACCACGGCAGCTGAAGGGGACGGATCCCCTCCCCTACGGGGGTGTGAAGTGCCGAGACACCTGTAGAAGGACCGCCGACATCGGGAAGAGCAGCCGGAAGAACGGGAAAAGCCGGGCGTGACAAGGGGCACGTCGGCACCGTCTTCATCATCCCCTCGAGTGACACTGCACGGCGTCAGCCGACGGTTGGATGACAGCCTCATCGCGGACGGTTGGGTGAGAGGGAAGCCGTGCCACGTGCTCGTAGACACCGGGGCAGCCGTGATCGTCATCAGACCTGACATAGCTAGGGGTTTACCATCGAGAAAACCAAGCCGACCATAACAGCGTATGACGGCATCGGGTGACACCTTGCCTGTGGAGAAGGAGGTTCTACTGAAGTTGACATTGGGACGGAGTGCCGTGCGTCAGTGGGTGTTCGTCGCGTAGGAGGCTGAGGAGGTGATATTGGGACTGGATGTCCTCAGAAGCCACGAGGCGACGGTCGACGTCGGCAGGAAGGTTCTGCGGCTTAACAGAGAAGAGGTCATACTCCGGCAACTCGAAGAGCGCCTTGGAAATTGCAGGGTCATCTTGAAGGAATACGTGGTGGTCCCCGCGAGAAGCGAGGTGGTGGTGACGGCGCGACTGGAAGGACAGCGGACGAACAACACAATGCTGGACTAGAAGACGCCTGTGCACGGACTCTGTGTAGCCAGGACATTGTTGCCGTACCTCTGGCTCAACTGTCAGTGAGGCTGCTCAACCTGACGGACACCGATAACGACATCCAGGTCGGGACGGAGTTGGGGACGTGTGAACCCATAGTCAGCGTGACAACAGTCAACAAGACACAGGAGCTGGTGCCGACGCAACACCTGGGGTGCCGGCTGGAAGGCTTGCTGGAGAGGGCGGCCGACCACCTGACCGCAGAACAGCTCGAGAAGGTTCGACAACTGCTGAGACGATACCAGCGCGTCTTCAGCCAAGATAACAGTGACTACGGCTCCACGGACAAAGTGCTTCACCACATCGACACCAGAGGCGCCCAGCCTATTCGGCAACCACCTAGACGCGTTCCACTGGCGAAACAAGGGGCGGTACGGGATATGCTGGCGGATATGAAATCCAGGGGAGTGATAGAAGAGTCTGACAGCCCTTGGTGTTCCCCTGTAGTTCTGGTGGGAAAGAAGATCGGCGAGCTACGCTTCTGCGTGGACTACAGGAAGCTGAACACTGTCACCAGGTAGGACTGTTTCCCCTTACCCGGATTGACAGCACCCTGGACACGCTAGCTGGTGCACATTGGTTCTCGACCCTGGAGCTGAAGTTGGGTTACTGGCAGGTGGCTGTAGATCCAAGAGACAAGGAGAAAACCGCATTCTCGACAGGCTAAGGGCTTTGGGAGATCACAGTTATGCCATTTGGCCTCTGCAACGCACCAGCCACATTCCAACGCCTCATTGAATCAGTAATGAGAGGATTGACATATGACACCTACCTGCTATACCTGGACGACATCATCATCATTGGTAAGACCTTCGAAGACCATCTGGAAAACCTGAGCAAGGTGCTACAGAGACTGCAGGCAACCAATTTGAAGCTAAATGCAAAGAAGTGCCAGCTCTTCCTCAAGGAAGTCAACTACTTGGGCCACATAGTCTCACCAACCGGAGTGGGCACAGACCCGGAGAAGACACAGGCCGTGAGAGATTGGCCTGGGCCGAAGGATAAGAGAGAATTGCGCAGTTTTCTGGGGCTGTGCAGTTATTACCATCATTTTATAAAGGGTCTCTCCAACATCGCCAAACCCCTCACCGGTCTGACAGAAGAACACCGGCCTTACGTGCGGACGGAGGATGCCGAAGGCGCTTTTCAGCAGCTGAAGAAGATGCCTTGTAGTGCTTCAATTTTGGGATTTTCACAACCAGGCGGCGTCACCATTGTGGACACTGACGTCAGCGACCACTGCATTGGAGGCATCCTATCACAAGTCCACGATTGTCACGAGCGGGTAATAGCCTACTACAGCAAGACGCTATCCAAGGCAGAGAAGAAGTACTGGGTCACCCGGTGAGAGATACTGGCGGAGAGATACGGTCAGCCATTCCACCTGTGGACTGACCATTCTGCCCTATCCTGGCTGCTTAGCTTTAGGAACCTGGAAGGCCAGACAGCCCGTAGGGTACAGAGGCTGCAGGAGTACGACTTCACATCTGAACATCGTAGAGGGAAGAGCCACGGCAACGCAGATGCCATGTCCCGGAGACCCTGCCCAGAAGAGTGCAGCCAGTACCCAAGAGTGGAAGCGAAGGAGCGTGCCGCAGCTGTCAGAGTGGTCACGGCGGTGCCTGCGGACGGCTGGGATAGCGCAGGCCTGAGGAAGGAGCAGCTGGCTGACGCCGACATGGGGCCACTCTTGAGGGAAGTGGAGGCAGGGATAAGACCAATTTGGGAGGACATCGCACCAAGGAGCCACATACAAGTCCTATTGGGCCCAATGGGACTCGCTGAAGTTCAGAGAGGGCGTGCTGTTCCGGGTATGGGAATCGCCTGATGGGAAGACGCAGAGAGAACAGTTGGTACTTTCCCGAAGTAAGGTCCCGGTGGTTTTGGAGGAAGTGCACGCTGGTTCTTAGGGAGGATACCTGAGAGCAAATCGAAAAATCGACAAACTCCGACAGCGCTACTACTGGCTGAGGCTCCCAGCAGACGCTGACAGATGGTGCCGTCAATGTCACGTGTGCGCGGTGAGTCGCGGTCCCAGACTAGGAGCCGGGGTCTCATGCAGCAGTACAACGTCAAAGCACCATTCGAACGGATCACCGTCGACATAGCCGGATTATTCCCAGTGTCCGACCGAGGCAACAAGTACCTGATGATGGTCGTGGGCTACTTCACCGAGTGGCTGGAGGTGTATGCCATCCCGAACCAGGAGGCAAAGACAATTACAGACTGCCTCGTGGAGCAAGTGTTCTGCCGATTTGGGGTGCCGTTAGAGCTCCACAGCGACCAGGGTACCGATTTTGAGTCCAACCTAATGAAGGAGGCACTAGAAAGACTTTGGTTAACAAGACCCGCACAACACTGCTACATCCCCAGTCGGATGGCATGGTCGAAAGGTACATCAAGACTTTAGAAGAACACCTGAGGAAGGTCGTGGCCAGCCATCAGCAAGACTGGGATGTCAATGTGCCACTGTTCCTACTGGCCTACCGCTCGTCGACACACGACACCACTGGGATGACGCCAGCCAGGTTAATGTTTGGCCGAGAGTTGCGCCTCACCTGTGACCTGGCCTTTGGGAGCCCCCCGGAAGAAAAACAGCCAGCAACCAAGTATGTGGAGAACCTGGTGAACCATCTCCACGACATGCATGAGATGGCTCGTTAGAACATCCAGAAGGCGAGTGACCGCATGAAGACCCGATACGATAGGCAAGCCAACAGCCAAGGGCTCCAGCAAGGTGACCTGGTCTGGTTGTACAGCCCTACCCGGACCAAGGGACGCTGCCCCAAACTTCAACAGCCATGGCAAGGACTGTACCGGGTGGTGAAGAGGATTAACGACGTGGTCTACCGCATCCAGAAGGTGCCCCGAGGAAAGATGTTGGTGGTACATCTGTATCGTCTAGCCCACTACGATGGTGCTGTTCGGGACGACCAGCCTTGAGGAGGGGGCAGTATCAACCGATCATCGAAGATACGACAAAACCAGCTGGCAAAAAGAGCTGGCAAAAAGAAAGAGACAGATAGCATCGAGGCCACGCCCACTCGTGTGACGGAATGGTACTTGCTGAAGGAGTGGGGAGAGAGAGAAGCCGAGAAATGTCAGGACCGGGCCGTCGCCATCGTGAAAGACCGTGACCCTCCGTGAGGGGTCGGGAAAGTTCCAGAACCAGTGGGTAATGGATAAAAGCGAATGCTCTGTTCGAGGCAAGTGAGTTTTTGGCAAGAAGCATTAAGGAGTGAAGTTGCTAGTGGGCAGTGTGCAGGCAGACTGGAAGACTGCATACATGTGTGAGTTATCAGAGGTGTACGAAGCGTATTTCAATGCAAATAAAGAGCGATTTGAATTTCTGCAGGTTGGACTTTTAATTCTACGAACCCACAAAGTCACACTATGCCTTCTCTTCCAGTTTTGTCACATTGATCTATATATTTTTCCCTACCCTATTCTGTCTTTAATTGCTTATAAAATTTCAAAGTTTTCTTTTTTTATGTACTTTTTCATATCTCCTGCCTATCTACGTCTTGTACTTTGGTTCTCACTTCCTTCCAAAAATCGCTATGATTTGACTCTCATAAATCTATGCCTATCTTCGATACCATTCTTTCCAATTCCGACCACCAACTGTTTGCGTTCTTAATGCTTTTCTGTTGCTTCATGCACAGATTCAATAAATCCCCTTTCTGCCCTTTAATACTATTCTCTCTATTATTATTCCCCTTCTTTTTATATTACCCAACTTTAATAATGCCACTTCTCTTGGTGCCGATTTTGACAGCCCTAGTAGTTCTTTGCAAAACAATCCATACATCTGGTCTAATTGTGTGCCAATCTCTGATGTGCCCCATACCTCCACTGCATACATTGTTCTGTATTCAACGGCCGCTTCATACATGCTTTCTAACCATCTAACATATTCTTACCCCTGTCATTGCCACCCTGCCATTAGCTATCACTTTTCTAGCTTGTGTGCCCCACCCTCCACTGCTACACATCCTTCACCTAAATATTCATGCTCTTTTACCACTTCTATCTTTTGATCTCCTATGTATCACTCCTTTCCTTTCCTCGGTATTGATCCTCTTTCAAATACCATCATTTTTTATTTTTTTGCTGTTTATTTTTAATCCCCAGTCAGCGCAAAATCTATGAATTGCCTCTATTGATTTTGGTAGACCTACTACAGAAACTGCTCCTACCGTTAAATCATCTGCATACAGTTATCCAGTGATCTCTTTGTTCATTATTATTGGGCAATGGGCATTGCTTTCCTTATCCCTCTCTATTATGTCATCTATAAATAAATTGAATATGATAGGACTCAATTTGCACTCCTGTCTGAGGCCTAACTTCTGTTCGGCCTCTTCCGATAGTACATTCAGCCCACATCTTATTCTGAATTTCACCCCACTATACATTTTATCAATGTCATTTATAAACTTCTCACTCACCTCTTTTCTTCTTAATTTCCATTTTAGAACCGCCCTGTTTATCGTATCAAAAGCTTTCTCAAATTCCACAAAAAACATATACAATCTCACCCTTTTCCTGCTCAAGTATTTATCAATTAGCATCTTGATTATAAACCTCAAAGAACTTAAAATTGAACCTATTGCACATTATCAACAGCAATATACACTCATATTAACATTTCACTGTAAAACTGGAGACAAGCATAAGATTGCATAAGCATTCAATCTCAAAAGATTCTGAGTTGAGAAAAAAAGCTATCTAAAGCATTAATTAAACTTTAAATACTTTCACATTTGCTGGCTAAAGAGCAACGCATTAGTCAATTAAGCCACATGGGAGGCTGTGAACAAGAAAGAGATTCTTAAGTTTTCAATAACTAACTTCAGGATAAAGAGTTTTAGACTACAGTACATTTAAAAATAAAAATAAATTATGCTTTACTATACCTACAATAATTACAGCTTTTAACTTTCACATAAATATGACAACACAGGCTACTACACTACTCAGAAAACTGGAGAATACTGGACATACCTGTAGTTTCGGTGTTGCAATTCCAACATAGTAATCCAATCCTGACATTGAAAGTATGGCAATTATTACAGCAAAATCACTAACCACTTGGCGCACCTAAAATAAATATGATAGTTAGTTTACACTTATCTCTAGACTTCAGAGCCTAATCTGTTTGCATATTTTTTATTGTTTTAGGTTATTGAGAAAATAAAACTACTTCTTTGCTGATCATGCTTTTTACATTCAAATGAAGCCAATTTCATTTTGCATAAATGCATTTATGGAGTTTTCTCATTTAAATGCATATAACTTTTTATTTTCCATATTTTAAAGCTTAAATTGCCATTTTTCCCTATCATTTAATTTGAACATTTGTCTGATAAAATAATAATTTCCAATATATATAAAAATTTAAGAAAAACATAATATGAGTTGTCAACATTAAATTGCGACAATTGCTATATCTGGCATTTGCTCTCTGATTAAGCAGAACTGAAGCCTTATAACACCTGCAGCAGTGAAGTTGTGAACATGTGATGTTTAATATTTCAAGTTTAACAAGACGTTATCTATCAACCAGTTTTACAGTGAGAACCAGTGCAGCATCGCTCTGCTTCAAGTTTATTCACTGACATGCTGAAAGAAAAATGGAGCAAACAAGATTTATTGAAGAAATAGGTTTCTGAAGACAAATGTGTTCCTACTTATGGGAAAAGTCTTGTGGGTAATATGTGAAAAATAGGCAAGTTTTTGGTTATGTGTGTTTGTAGGCATTTAGTAACAGTGACGTCAAAATTAATCCTAAAAACTAAATGCAGTTGTTTTATTGACACTCGTCACTTACTTTTTTTTTATATCATTGAGGGACTAGTTTCAAAGGCCATTCATTGCCTCCATTTTCAACCTACCTCCAACTAGCATCTGTTGTGGTCTGCTCTCCTCTCTCTGGTGGTGGATCTATGAACTTCTTTGTCAAATCATCTACTGCTGGGATTTCAAAGTTCATTACGCAGTCCTTATTTTTCCATATGAATAAGTTCTCCCATGTTGTTAGTTTATTTTCATTTATCACTCCTTTTAATAATTTTGGATTTGGATCAATATCATGATTTTCATTCCAAAAATGAAATGCTACTGCTGACTTTTCTTCTTGTTTCAATCTGATGTTACTAAAGTGCTCTTTGACTCTGCTTTTTAGATTTCTTGTAGTTTGACCTATGTAGCATTTTTCACTTTTTACAACTTATGTTGTAATTCCGGATCTGTTAACTGATGGGATTTCATCTTTTGTTTTTGAATTTAGCAATTTTAAAATTGAATGTCCATTAGTAGGTGCCAAGATAATATTTTGTCCCTTAAAGATCTTTTTAAATTTATTAAATGTTTCGAGATTTAACTGTATTGGAACACCACAGTGAAGCGAAATAATTATTAATTTATAGATGAGTCGTATTTATTATACATCTGCTTCACTTACGATGTATAATAAATATGACTCATCTATAAATTAATAATTATTAAATGTTTTTGGGTGATATGTGAATGAACTGAATATGCTGTTGCTTTCTGTTTCTTTTGAAAATGTGGTTGCTTCCTTAATGATTTTCTTTAGTTTAGCTTTTCTAATTTTCTTAAACACCAGACTTTTGTTGTATCCATTTTCTTCTGCTATGTGTAGTATGGCTTTTTGTTCTTTGAAGTATTCTTCTTTTTCCATGGGTATGTTGACTAGTCTGTGTGTAAGGCATGTTATTGCATGTTTATGTGTAATTGGGTTGTGGCTATTATTTTTTATGTAATTTTCTGAATGTGTTGGTTTCCTTAAATTCCAAATTTCATTTTCGTTTTATTCCTGATGATATTTAGATCCAAGAAAGAGAGTTGTCCATTGATTTTCTTTTCTATTGTGAATTTGATAGTCCTTTCTTGCAGATTGAGTTATTTTAATGCATCATCTAAATGTTTATTCAGCACTATTCCATGCCTTTCCATGGATCTTAAAAGTTTGGTATAGATATATTGACGACATCTTTGCAATAGTGCAAAGTTCTGTATATAAATAGGCATTAGTTACATTATGTGATATAGAAAGATTGCTTTCAGCATTTAAAATTATTCTCAGAGATAAGAAAACTTTAATAGTAGAAAATCTATAAAAATTGTTGGTTGTTTACTGCCATAAGAATGAATGAACTGAGAAGGAATTTTAAAAAGCAAGAAACGGGAAAGTGTATCAATTCAAATATGTATAAAATTAACATCAGTATATAAAATTGATAAAAATATTGATGATTTGAAGACCATTGTTAATTTAATGCTTTAGAAAATTATTATACAAAATAATCATGAAGTGTATTTTTCACTGTTTAACTTTTTAACAATTGTACTTGTTTTTACTGCAGAATTGATTTCATATTTTGAAATTATTTAGTGCATAAATTCCTAAGATCTAATCATTAATATAAAAATTTCATCATTAGCATAGACAGTGTTGGATACTACTGTTTCAAGTGAGAGATTCATAAAATGTCTCTCATATTACTGCTAAGCCATTTTATAAAATATTTCATAAAGACTGACTTGTGTACTGTCTACCAAGGCTCAGAAAGTTCCTGACTGGAATGTGCTACCCTTCCACAGTGAGACAAGGATAGTGAATGTGTGTGACAGAGAATGCATGTTACACAAGGGGCAGAACCGTTAAAAAAAATTGTGCTTATTCGCTCAGTACACTAAAACTGAGAAGATTTATTCACAAGAGCGGAAGGCATCAGAATGTTTTTGAATGGTCTGTAACTGGACTGACCTGGGGTGTCATAAAAATGTAGAAGCAGGGTGTTGGAACCTCCTCCAACCCCCTTGCATCTTATTCGCTAGGGACTTTCTTTGCTGTGCCAAACAGTAGCACTAACACCTACTACATAAGTTAACTTATATAAACAGTAAGTAAATACCAGAATTTTGATTGCTTTTAAAGCTAAATTTAGTTTATGGGCAACCACAATAAATACAAGTATATTTTAAGCAATATTTTATCCTCTATAATTAAATTCAACAAGGTATTTTTGCTCATACAAAGAAATGTTAAGTCCTGCATCTCTCTTGTCCATTTTAACCAACTGTGCATGAACTGCCTTCTGTTATATGTAGAAACAAACTAAATTTTACCAGCAGTTTTTTGGGGGATTGTATTGCAGTTCTTCTGTTTAAATAAGTAATGTCTAGCTGTAATGCTGCAAAAACTTATAATAACTTATCATTTACAGATATAATAAATAATGAAAAAAATAGCAACTTATTGTAAGTTCTTTTGCAGTGAGTAAATTACATTAAACTACTGAAATTGATAACCACATACAATAAGTATCAATAGAACTGTTTACCTTAGAGGGAAAGAATAGAGCATTCTTGAAGTCCTTCAATTGAACTGAAATTAAAAATGTTCCTAGAAATAAGATGATCGACATCAAAAACACATCAGGTACATAATGTGGAGTCGCACAGCCTGCACCAACCATTGTGCCATTATTTTCCTACAAGAAACAAAAAAACAGCAAATAAGTAAAACTAAGAATTGAAATGGTTAAATTGCATAATAGTGCTAACCTTGCCACATTTGTCTTAGTGATAAACCAAAGTATTTATCAAAATTGATTATTTTTATTTCGGGCATCTGATCATACAACATAAAGAATAAAACTTGCATAAAAGAATATAACTTTTAAAAAGTATTGAAATAATTTTCAGAAAAATGTTCATAGTCTGTGACACTAATTTTTCCCTAAGCTTCAGTTTAAATTAAAATACTCAAGCTATGTGTCGCAAAAGATTAACATAGCGAAAATTAAATAAAAAAGTATGGTATATTTCAGCAGATAAGATGATAGTTGAAGCATAAAAATAAGGTACCAAAAGCCGGGGTCATCTTATACAACAAATATAGAGCATAGATTGAAATTCATATAAATTAAAACCCTTATAAAATAAATCACCCACCAATGCATTTAAAATCCTAAAAAAATCCTCACAATCATTGTAGAAAGCAGCTCCCCAAGTAAATCCTCATTTTCATTGTTGACAAGCTCATCATATGGGTCCCATTCTGCAACTGGTGAATCGATTTCTGCTTTATCAGTATCCCATAACAAATCATCCTCAGTGCCATCCACAATACTGGAAATCCCACACTTTTTGAAGGATTTGATCATTGTTTTCACTTTTTCCCATGTTTTGATCATGAAATCATATAAAACATCAAGTGATGCAACCTCCATAGTTCCACCTTTTGTGTACGACTTTTCACCACTCATCATCCAATTGTTCCATTGTTCCTGCATGTGATCTTTTAATTAATTTATTCAGAGAGACCTCTAAAGGTTATAGCATCAAAGTCAAACCCCCCAGTATAACAGCAATCTCAGTATTGCTTCATGCTGGTCTTCAAAGTTATGTGATTGTGAAACATATTCCACACCAACAAACTAGGTTGATTTTTTAGAGCAACTGGTCGCCTTTGCAACATATTCTTGTTCATCCATTCCTTTTTATGAGAATGTACTAAAATACCTCTGGAAATGTTATTTTAGGAATGATTTTTTGTTGAAAATGATCATAGGTGTAAACTTTGTTCCATCAGCCATGAATGTTAATGCTACTGTAAACCTGGTCATTTCATGGTGTGTATTTCTGACTTGAACAAGTTTTATACCTTTTGATACCACAGTTCTATTTGTTTATCATATTGAGTTCATCTGTGTTTCATCCATATTTATGATATGAAAGTTGTATTTTCGCCTCATACCAACCTACTGCTTCATAACAAACTTGTAAAAATGCTTAACTTTATAGATAGAGTCAACCTGAAAAATTCAGTGCCATGGCTGGAATTTGAACCACTGAGCTCCTGGTTTCCGTCCAGTCGCTCTTACCCATTGAGCTGCCCATTGGCTACCTGACATTAAATTCTCCAATTGATTCATATATATTTTCCCGGTAAACCACTAAGGGCTCTCGTATTCAAGATACACCGTTGACTTACTATTGTAAGTACTTGAATCCAAGGCTTCATCATTAAATTCTTATTATTTAAGTTAATTGATGGGAATTAATCATTTCTCCACACTAGTCGTATATAGGCTAAGATTTTGAATAGCTAGTCAACCTGAAAAGTTCAATGCCATGGCTGGGATTTAAACCATGGATCTCCTGGTGAAGAAATGATTAATTTCCAATGAATTAATTTAAATAATAAGAGTTTAATGATGAAGCCTGGGATTCAAGTACTTAAAACAGTAAGTTGCCACAAACGGTGTATCTTGAATACAAGAGCCCCTAGTGGTTTACCAGGATAATATATATGAGTCAATTGGAGAATTTAATGTCAGGACAACACGTTGGCCGTGGTAGCTCAATGAGTAAGAGTGACTGGATGCAAACCAGCAGCTCCATGTTTCAAATCCCAGCCATGGCATTAAATTTTTCAGGTTGACTTTACTTATCTAAAACTTTAACCTATATATGGCTAGTGTGAAGAAATGATTAAATTCCATAGATTATCTTAACTTTATGCTCAAAATCTTTTGGTAATTTCTGTGCAATTTTTGTTTTCTGCCATATTACCAGATTTTTCTGTTCATGAAACAACTTCATTAACCTACTGTTGCTTTAAATTCTTTTCCATGCTCTGGATTAGCTTGTGTCCACTTCAGTGCATAAGCCCTAATATATTTCTTGTAACAATATAACAATTCTACCCCTGTTTTTGCACCCATTCTGCAACACTATTTTCTAAAGCTGGCCAGCAAACTATTCCTCTTCTCATAGAGCACTTTTTTTATTGGTATTTTTTTTTAAAGAGCATCTTCATTCTTTTGCCAGTCTCTTACCATTTTCTCTGTTAAATCAAAAGTTCTTGTTAAAGTAAAGTTGTTCGATTCTTTAGCCTATTTTACGACTTTTAATCTTAATCTTGCTTTGTATTTCCTTCCTTTCATTGATTCCATCATTAGGCACACACTTAACAAATTTTACGCTGATTACACTTACAGTATAAACAGTCTGAACACATGATACAACCCAAAATGTTAATTGTTAGCAGTAAATATGTTTTTCATCATTTGGCATGTGCTTCTACGGGCAAAACTGTAGCAATATTGAAGGAGGCATTTGCTTTATGATGTGTGCAACCTTATAATTGTTATTAGTATGGAGTGGGTATATCTGCAAAATTGAATAGCCAATACAATCCTCTTGTAAATATTCAAGGTCATTACCCAAATCAGTGTGCATATTTATTATTCATATAATCACTGTTCTAAACTAAATTTATAGGCTACTGATAGTTTGAGGATGGTCTTATAGGACAGAAAAATGTCAAAACTGTAGTCTCTGATAAAAATGTATACCTTGTCTTATCTGAAGGTCATCTGCTGAAATATATGGCAATTTGAGCCTGAATTAGTAATATACATATGAGTAAGACTAAGCTATTTCCTGAGCTTGGCCATAATCTACAGGTTTTACTTTAGCTAACACAGCATATAAGTATAGAAGATATTGCATTCTACCAAAGAATTTAATACTGAGATTTTGCTGAAAATACATATTTTGAGGTTCCCAGAACTGAAAAAGCTTTTTGAGAAAAAGGTTCATATGTCCATGAGTCCATGTGCCTGAGCAGCATAACTCAAAATTGAAAAGTTGGTTAAATACAAAATTTGTAATTTAAGTTCAACATCTTCCAAGGATGACAAGATTTCAAAAAAAAAAAAAAAAAAAAAAAAAACCTACTCCAGTCTGTCCTTTACACGGAACATTTTCCAATAATATATATGTGTTTGGAGGAATTTACTAACAGTGACGTCAAAATTAATCTTAGAAACTATTTGTAGTTGGTTTATTAATACTCTTCACTTACTTGTTTATATTTATGAGAGACTAGTTTCAAAGGCATTTGCATCCATTTTCAATCTCTTTCCAGCTGGCATCTGTTGTTGTCTGCTCTCTCTCTGGTGGTGGAACTATGAACTTCTTTGTCAAATTATCTACTGGTGGGATTTCAAATTTCATTACGCGATCCTTATTTTTCCATATGAATATGTTCTCCCATGTTGTCAGTTTATTTTGGTTTATCACTCCTTTTAATAATTTTGGATTTGGATCAATGTCATGGTTTTCATTCCAAAAGTGAAATGCTACTTCTTCCAATCTGATGTTTCTAAAGTGCTCTTTGACTCTGGGTTTTAGATTTCTTTTAGTTTGACCTATGTAGCATTTTTCACAATTTTACACCTTATCTGGTATATTCTGGATCTGTTAAGTGATGGGATTCATCTTTTGTTTTTGAATTTAGCAATTTTAAAATTGAGTGTCTATTAGTAGGTGCCAAGGTGATATTTTGTTCCTTGAAGATCTTTTTAAATTTATTAAATTTTTTTTGGGTGATATGTGAATGAACTGAATATGCTGTTGCTTTCTTTTTCTTTTGTAAATGTGGTTGCTTCCTTAATGGTTTTCTTTAGTTTAGCTTTTCTAATTTTCTTCAACACCAAACTTTTGTTGTATCCATTTTCTTCTGCTATGTGTAGTATTGCTTTTTGTTCTTTGAAATATTCTTCTTTTTCCATGGGTATGTTAACTAGTCTGTGTGTAAGGCATGTTATTGCATGTTTATGTGTAATTGGGTTGTGGCTATTATTTTTTATGTAATTTTCTGAATGTGTTGGTTTCCTTAAATTCCAAATTTTATTTTTGTGTCCTTCCTGATGATATTTAGTTCCAAGAAAGAGAGTTGTCCATTGCTTTCCTTTTCTATAGTGAATTTTACAGTCCTTTCTTGCAGATTGAGTAATTTTAATGTATCTTCTAAATGTTTATTCGGTACAATTGCAAAGATGTCGTCAACATATTTATACCAAACTTTGAAGATCAATGGGAAGGACTTTTTAATTTGTGTTTCAGATGCACTCATAAATAAGTTAGCCAAAAAAGGTGAAAGTGGATTGCCCATTGATAGCCCTGATTTCTGCTTGTAGTGTTTTCCATTAAAGCTGAAGAAGTTTTGTTCAATGCACATTTTTGTTAGAGAAATGTATTCTTCTGCTTCTATTGCTTCCATTTCTATTGTAGTTAGCCACTTTTTTAATACAGTCTGTAATTTTTCTGTTGGTATGCTTGGAAATAAAGATGTGACATCAAATGAAACCAGTCTGTCATTTTTGTCCAAATTTATATCTTTGATTTTTCCTACTAAATCTAAAGAGTTTTTAAATTTTCACTTTCGAATTTTGGGAAACTATTAAATTATTTAGCACTTGGCCAAATGGTTGCAGGGGTTTGCTTACACCATCCTAATCATAGACCTTCAGCTGTTGAGTGCATTTTTGGCAAATTTTATGATTTTATGTAAAAAGAAGGGTTGATAACTGATTAGCATTTAATTTTGCATAGGTGAACCTGGCATCTTTCCAAGCGACAACACATTTCAATTGTCATTGACCAGAGCATAGGTGTTTATGGAATAGTAACATGTATTTTTAATCCTAAAATATATTTTAGTAACTGTATTCACTAAATGTGGGAAAGATTACTTATAATGAAACTTGGATTTGGATTACTTGCTTATGAAACAAAATCTACCAAATCCCATAGTTCAAGTACTGAAAGGAAAAAGTAAACAAAAAGTATTAGTAGTAAAAGCATGCAACAACAGTGCTTTAAATGGATGGACTATGAACCATGAAGCATTAGTTTAACATACCAAACAATCCTCCTTGCTAAATGATGTCCAGTTGTATTTATCAAGCAAGGAAGAATTGCTAGGAGGTGTGCAGTAACACTCATAACTGAGGTCTACTAGTCCATGAGTATTAATTGGGTACTTCTTTCCAATACTGAGTACATTTTCAATTGCCTAAAGAAGAAAACAAAACACAACATTAAGTTATATTTTTTTAAATATTCTGAAAATACAAACATGCAAAATCTTAGCAGCCTGCTCTATGCATATATGCAATCAATATCAAAGGAGCATAACAGCCTCTTTCACAACTAAAAGCAAATTTAATGCTAAATATTAATAGCAGTTAGGAATATAATTACATCTTTGGAGACTTCAAAACTGTTTTCATATGGAAAGCAAGAAGTTTTAGGTTGAGAGCACTGCAAGTTCAGAATTACTCTTAAAACTTGTTTTATGAAACTTAAGAGTTGTGTGCAACTAATTTTACTAATTTTAATTTAGAATCATTAGTTTGACTATAAAACATTTTTAAATAGTTTCATTCATGGAATGTTCAACAAAGAATATGTATATCATAGCTAGGTAATCTTGCTTTATCAGCACAGCTTGCTTGACAAAATGATTAAAATGACAAACACACAGTGAGGCGACCAACCAAATGAATATACAAACAAATGAATGAACGATCAAACAAATTAACGAATGAACGAACAAATGACTGAACGATTAAACTACCGACCGACCAATTGATTATTATTTACAGCACATTTATTGCACGTAATTGCAAGCTGCCAGCAGACCATTTGATATTGTGTTGTGAATATTGAATTAAAATTATAAAGTAGAAGTATTTATAAACAGTGGAGCTTTATCAATAAAATCTTTTTAAACCACTTGTCAAACTATAAAAGAGAACTATATCAGCAAGTTAGAATCAGTAACAATTTGTATTTAAAAAAGTACTACAAAAAATATTGTAAACTTCTAAAGAAGGTAATAATAGCAGCTAAAGTATTGCATTATAATAAACTAATTCAAAACTCAGACAATAAAATAAAAACCACTTGGAATATAATAAAAAATGTGACACGTAAACACTCATCAGAAAATTGCCCAATAACACTCAATGTTGACAATCATGAAATTGCCAAACCTCTTGTAGTTGCAGAATTGTTTAACAGATTCTTTTTGGATGTAACAAAAAAATTAAATATTAATTATGGAAGTAAAGATGCAGCACTAGAATTTCTAAGTTCAAGTTTCACAAACAATGTACCTACATTTAAAATCAGTTTAACTACACCTTCCGAAATAAATAAAATTATTGACACTTTAAAAATTAAGAATTCTTCCGGTTATGATGAAATAACTACAAAAATCCTAAAATCTTGCTCCTCACAAATTAGCATTCCCCTTAGTTATTTATGTAATGAGTCTCTAAAGACTGGTATTTTCCCTGACAGAATGAAATACTCAGTTGTTAAACCTCTTTTCAAAACAGGCGAACGCAATAATGTTTCAAATTATAGACCAATATCTCTCTTGCCAATTTTTTCAAAAGTTCTTGAAAAAGTAATGTTCAGCAGACTGTATAAACACCTTGAATGTAACAACATACTTGTCAGTGATCAGTTTGGATTCAGAAAAGGAATATCGACTAATAATGCAACTTACAAGCTTACACATGAAGTGTTGACTGCCTTAAATGATAAAAGACATGTAGGTGGAATTTTTTGTGATCTAGCAAAGGCTTTTGATTGTGTTAATCATGACATTCTTATAGCAAAACTGGAATTCTATGGGATAAAAAATGAACATTTAAGATGGTTTGTATCATATCTAAATGAAAGAAAACAGAGTGTTGAAGTAGCTGTCAGTGATATTGGTTATGAAAAACAAACTTCGAACTGGAAAATAGTAACTCATGGAGTACCCCAAGGTTCCGTGTTAGGGCCTTTATTATTTCTTATCTATATAAATGACCTCTCACTTTATATAAAGGACATTGCAAGTACAGTTCTTTTTGCTGATGACACTAGTGTCCTGGTGACCAGTACAAATTTAAACGAGTGTACAATTAAAATGAATTATGTTTTGAACTGTATGTCATGCTGGTTTAAAGCAAACAAATTATCTGTGAATCTAGACAAAACAAAAGTGGTCAAATTTATAACCTGTCGTACATCACATACTGAAATAGAAATCGGGATTAATGATATGTTATTAGAAGAAATTGACAGCATAAAATTTCTGGGCCTTCAAGTGGACAGATGTTTAGATTGGAAAGCTCACATAAATTATATCTTACCTAAACTTAGCTCTGCCTGTTATGCTATCCGAGAGCTGGTTAATGTGAGTTCTATTGACACACTTAAATTGGTATATTATGCATACTTTAACTCTATTATGGAGTATGGAATATTATTTTGGGGCAACTCAGTAGAAAGTAAAAAAATATTCCTTATGCAAAAGAGGGTTATAAGAATCATTACTAACACCCACACCAGATGCTCCTGTAAAGATCTTTTTACAAGATTGAAGATATTAACGCTTCCTTGCATGTATATATTCTCGATCCTAAAATTCTTTGTATGCAATCGTGCCTTATTTGCAACAAATAATGTAATTCATAAAATAAACACTAGACAAAGGTATAATATCCATTATCCCAGTGCTAAACTTTCTTGCTTCCAGAAAGGTGTGTATTATGAAACTATCAAAATATTTGGCGCACTTCCTAATGTTCTTAAAGAAAAAGTTGATAATTTCGGTGCTTTTAAAAAAGCTGTTAGAGAGTACCTTTGCTCAAAATCTTTTTATTCTGTACAAGATTATCTGAATGACAAATTATCCTGATAATGCTTCTGTAGCTCTATAAGTAGTATTTAACTATTCCAATGACAAATCATTACTTATAAATATTTGATGCAAGCTGAAAGTTTATTTTTAATCTATATGTATTTAATAAATAACAAGAATGGTATCCATTGCAAAAAGGTTGAGACGTACTGGCATAAGCCAAGTGAAAGCTGGTTTAAAAAGTGTTTCATTTTGTGTCATATATGATTATCCCTGCTTTGTTTTCCATATTGTTGTTCATATTGCCTGTGTACTATAACATGTGTCTTATGTTAACTTTTGTACATATATACGCTATTAAACTTTATACCTCTAGACATGTTCAATGTTCACAGCCTTTTCTGGCTACAAGTGAACCTACTGAACGCAAATCAATCTAATCTAATCTAATCTAAAACACTTTAGCTCCACTTACATTTAAAATTAGGACATGTTTCAAGGATGGGGACGCGTGGTCCTTGAAACATGTCCTAATTTTAAATGTAAGTGGAGCTTAAGTGTTTTTATAGTTTGACAAGTGGTTTAAAAAGATTTTAATGAATATTGAATGTTTATAAGATGAACAGCACACGTAAACTAACAGATATTTTTAACTTACAGAATATTATAACCATATGCTCATGGCAGCCTTTGCTGCCCTCAGAATTCCCATCTTTAGGGGAATATTGGTTACATGAGAGCTGCGGAGTGACTTCTAGATTACTTGTTACAACAAAAAGCAATCTTTCTTTTGCCATTCATTCAAGGTTAATCATTTGTGATATTACACTCTGTAAACTAGGTCATGGATAGCTACGCTATGAGAAGTTAATGAATTTTATTTAAATATTCTTGAACGTTACAAAAAGCTCATATTTATTGTAGACATATGTACCTTTCATCCAAAGTAGGAATTTTCAATGCTGAAGCTGTTTAAAAGGCCATTTTTTATATATTTAGAGTTGATTCACACTTTACCAGGTAATCTATATATAATTTAACTGTGTCTTCAGATGAAGCCAAAAAGTAAAATGCCTTTAAAGCTAGCAGTTGGAATATTTTCATTAAGATTCAAAAGAAGTTTAAACTCTGCAAGAGTCATATATGTAAGTAAATATGAGATTAACATAGAAGATTACATTTCGTTGCCCTATTCATATGCACAATTTAATTTTGGAGAATGTAAATATAAATTTTCAGTTTGAAAATGTCCTGGGTTTGTTGAACAGTATTTGTTTTATTGTAAAATCCAGAGATATTGCTATTAAACTTTAGAAAATTTCCTTTGATTTTCATAAGAAATTTGTTGTGGACATATTTCTTTGCTTGCAATACGTGCCACAAAACAATATTTAAGAGATATATTTAATCAGAAGTTTGTCAAAATAAAGTCATTATAAAATAAAAGAAATACACTTACCTTATAAATAAAAATGAATGCTATCAAGGTTGCAAAATTTTCTTCTGTAAACCTTGTGATATAACACACTAGTGCACTTGCATCTACAGCAACCAATATTAAAAGAATGAGAGTGATCCACATTCCAATCCAAAATCGGAATGACATGTAGTCCCACTGTTGACTCCTGTAAGGAAATAAATTTTGCAGATTGTAATTTCTTAGTAAAGTTTCATTTTTTATAAATGACATGATATTTCAGTTTTAAATAAAGGTACAGGAAATCACCAATCATTTTCAAAACCCCTATTTTGGAGATATTATCTTATTCAGAAACTGAAGAAGACCGAGTTCATAGACAAAAATGAGCTTTTTTCCCAAACATTACTGATTAATTTTTTTATTCTATAGCTTCAAATCTCCTCCTAGTTCTTTTCCAGAAACTATTTGTTTTCCCTCCTTTTCCAAATTTCCCCCAATCCACTATTTTGTAAGTTAGTTTGTATTTTAAATAGTCCCACCTAATTTTCCTAATATTCTTTTCTTAAAATTCTAAGCATTGCATTCATTCTTTTTGACTGTAAGAAACCTCAATTTGAACCTCAGCTTAATATGTGCAATAGTCTGGTTCAATGTATGAGGAAGGTAAATATTTTGGGTTCAGTCTTCGATGACAAATTAACTTGGAAATACCTCATCGAAAAATTAGAAAATATATTAAGTTCTGGACTTTTTGTTTTGCGTTATATTACCAATTTTCTCTCAGTTGATACTAGCAGGTTGGTGTATTTTGCATTAATATATTCACACATTGCCTATGGCACTGAGCTATGGGAACACACCTCTAAAGTAAACTTTAATAAAATTTTTCTTCTACAGAAAAGAGCTATAAGATACCTGGCAAAAATAACACAGACTACTACATGTAGACCACATTTTAAAAAATTAAATATACTTACTCTCCCCTGCATATTTATTTTGCGAACAATACTTTTTGTATATAATATGAATACAATATCCACTAATGCAGATATCCATAATTATGAAACAAGGGGTAAGAACAATTATATAGTTAAAGGTCATAGATTAAAACTTTTTGAGCACAAGCCCCAATACTTAGGTTCTAAACTATTTAACAAGCTTCCAAACAGCATAAAAAATACTGTGTCAGCTGCTAAGTTTAAATCGAAACTAAGATGCTGTTAAGTAGAGCATATTATAATATAGAAGAATATTTTGAAGATGACTTTAACGATCAAGAATAGATTATATGTGTGTGTGTGTGTATGTGTATGTGTGCGTGTGCGGGTGCGGGTGCGGGTGCGTGTGCGTGTGCGTGTGCGTGTGCGTGTGCGTGTGTGTGTGTGTGAGTGAGAGAGAGTGGATGAATTTTTAATCCTTGACTATGTTCTGTGAAACATATATACTGTTTGTATTATGTTATAATCAACAATAAATTGATTGATTGATTGCCTTCAAAGTTGCATTCATCTAAGTTTAATATTCTATGCCAATATATAAGACCTCTCTCCATGATCACACCTTTCCCTCCCAATGATCCCATTCCTTGTTCTTCTTGTTGTTGTTCTTCTTCTTTACCTTATCTCTAGTATACTATATGTTGCAGTGTTAGGGGATTCTTGCTCCTCAATCCCTTAAACTCAGGTGTAAGGAACCGAAGCTTTGGATCTGATAGAGAACTAGGATGGGCGATCAGCCCGATGCCTGGTTTGAGGATGAGAAGTAGGCGATAGTATGAGGGCGAGATGAATGATATGAAAGGTGATGATGTAGCAATTGATGGAATGATGGCATAGGAAACCAGAGATCCTGGAGAAAACCTGCGCCAGTGTTGTGTTGTCCACCATAAATCTCATTTTGCGGTCGCCTGGGATAAAGCCTTGGTGAGGGTCGAGCAGTATAAGCACTCAACCACAATGCGATCCTTCGTCCCATTTCAGTATGAGTAAATTCCTTCACCTTCCTTTGCACATATTGCACTCTACAATACATTCATTAGATTTTACAGAATAAATTTATGAAATCAGAACCATCATTATGACTTACCTTGAATTATGACTTTATTAATTTCTTTACCTCCAGTCATTTGGACTTCAATTAAGTTTCTTTTCTCCTTCTCAAGATTATCTGAATCACTTAAGCATGAAGTGAAATATTGAAAGTTTTGTCTATGTACAGCAGTGGCACAAAGGGGATCTCCTACTTATTATCCATTCATACTTTTAAAGATTCTTAAAATACAATTATCCTGCAATACTTACTGACAAAAATCATACATAATCGTTTCAAACACTAGAACTGGGCCAGTTGATCCAAGAATGGTTAAAGGTTGTCCTGAGAAAAATCCATAGCCAACGCCACACACAAATCCTGATACAAGAGACTCCATTGCTGCCATATTGTTGCCTGTTGCCTGTCCAAGGAGTCCCCCAAAAGTGATAATGGGTGAAAGACAAGCAAAATAAAGAAAGATCCATGATGCTACGCACTGAATAGCCAATGCATCTTTAAAGTCTGACCAGTACCTGAAACAAAATGTTTACTGTCTTACAATCACATATCTTTTTGTCCCACTATAATTTACTTCTATATCTACTGGGCAAATTATTCTAGAAAAAGGTTTGTATTCCTACTTCTTGTTAATATGAGCAATTGTGAAATAATTTGAAAAAGCAAATTGGAATTAATGCTGTGAAATAATGTAATAATTAAAATTATACAATGACTTGACTGAAACACTCTGTACTTCACATACCACAATTTTCCTTTCAGCATGTTTCACCTCCACTTGAAGGCATTATCAAGAAGTTGTACACCAGCTAGAACTTTGTCTCATCTCGGGAGAACCATCATCAGCTGGAGCACCAAGTTCTAGCCAGTTCACAATTTCTTGCTAATGCCTTCAAGAGGAAGTGAAATGCATTGAAAGAAAATTTATGGTATGTGAAGTACAGAGTATCTCAGTCGGCTCATTGTATAATTTTAATCATTTCTGAAATAGTTTCAATACAAGTTTTGTTGTAGCATATAGAAGCATACAGGATAGCAGTACAACAATCAAGTGTTTAAAAAGAAGCTTGTTATAGGTATGCTGGACTTGACATTTTGAAACCTCTTTTATGGATTGAACATTACATTTCCAAAGCATATAGTATGAAATCCTAAAAAACTCAAACCATCAACAAAATGTATCTCATAAACTGTACAACAAAGAAGGTGAATTAATATTAATACTCTACATTTTTATAAAGTACCTATGTAAATGTCTATCTCCTATGCTGTCACAGTTATAGAAACTTCAATCAGAATGATGAGGTCTTCAAAGGCTATTCATAGATTCAAGATTTTCATTTATTCATCATATCAATGTCAACTATATAATATTTGAATCAAATCAGTAGAGCCACTTTTAAGAAAATAAAAGATAATGAAATGTTTTCAAGTTAAAGGTTCATTTGGGGTGGAATAATTTTCTTGAAACGCTTCTGTTCCATAAAATGCTCAACTTTAATAAAAAAAATTAAATTAATTTTTTTAGTCTATCCAAAAAATTAGACATTTATTCCATTTTTGTTTTGACTGTATGCACACATGCACACACAAGGACAATTTTCTAAAACTGCATTTCTTTGGGAGGTGGTTCAGTGCACCTAACTAAAAATTTCAGTGAATTCAGTCTCAAATTTTTGGGTGGAATCATACAAATGGATTTTATAATAAGCAGGCAGGGAAACTTAGGCCCCAATGGGAGAGAAATGGATGGATTCAAGTTAACTCTGTTAACAAGACAACTTGTTGACAATTGCAAGCTCACAATATGAGAGTGAGCCCTGCTCCATTGCAGTTATACAGAACACCTCTGTGTAAACAAGGAACTATTGATGGCAAGTAGTCCACCTGAAAATAACAATGTACATGAATTGCACAAATTTGCCACATCATATCAGACGACCTTGAGTACACCTTGAAACTAGAAGGGTGTTTAAGTGAAAACCATAGGAAATTTACTTTTGAAACTTATATATTGTAGGACATTGTACTGCTAATTTTACAACCATAAAAGAAACAAGATAAAAAAGTTAGGTTAATGAAAACTTATGTCAAATGAACCTATGGATGTCTGTTATCAGTACTAAAGATATGCATGATTTGGGGAAAAAGAGAAAAAAAAAATAATCTTAAGGATAAGAACTATATTTATTATTTGTGAATTAATTATACATATAAATTATTTTCCTGTATGAACAAAATGTTCAAATCAAAATAAGTGCGCCAGGATAATTACCAACTTTATTTCTGTAACATTTTGAAGCATGACCAAACAGTGAGATTATACATTAAGTACTGTGTTGCATTCATATCAGTTTGTTTTGACTTGCCATTCAGACTGCTAACCCTGGCAGCCTATGATACAATTATAACTAACCTGTTTTATCAGAGTCCAAAATCTGCTGCCTGATAAATAAGGCTTACATTTAAAATAAAAGTGAATCAAGAAGATATTTAATATAAGGTATTAACCAGGTTTGTGGGCCCTGATCTACTGGGCTCCTTCTTCATCTTCCCAGACGTTTCGTCTGCGGCCGCGGCAGACATCTTCCGTGGCAGTGCGATCGAAGTGTCCTGGCGGAAGTCTCAACAGCAACTGTTGATTGCTTCACAATCAATATCTATCAATATCTTCTTGATTCACTTGTATTTTAACGTCTCTACGCTTCTTTCAATTTTTATACTTAGAAGGCTTACATTTCTTTGAATTTATTTTTCCATAGGGCCATGTGCTAAATTAAACAGAATTTGCTATCTATCTGAGAAGTTAATTGAATTCTTTGTTTTCAGCAAAAGAGTATGTATAAAAAAATCCTGTGTTAGGAGGAAAACAAAAATGTGGTTTATTTTAAGCAATAAATATGCAAAGAAAAAATTTAGCCAGTATGACTATAACACAATAAAAAAGCAGTCTCTGCTAAGATATTCACAACAAACTAGATATAAATTTTATAAATCAAAAACAGAAAATAGGCTAAATTTAATTCTATATTAAAAAATTTAACTAACTTATTTGATTGTGTTCTACTATTCAGTTGTAATATGCACATTTTAGAGATTTGTAGCAAACTTAAGAAAGCAAAACCATTTTTTCAAAGGAATTAATTGAAGATTCTCTACATTCTGAGGTTCGATTACTGCAAAAGTGAATTAAAAGGGTAAAGCAATGAACGAAAGTGAAATATCAGAAGGATGTAAAACATGTAACAGAGAAAGTCAATATCATTTATGAATTAGAAAAATTGCTGGAAAATAATCAAATTTGCAAGGATAGAATGAATCTTCTACCAGCAGAATGTCTCCCACTGAGAAGCTTGGTAACCCAATCCATTATTATCAGACAATTGCAATCTCAATTTGTGCTTCTGCAACCTTATTTTCCAGATGCTGCAATTTGTGATTTCCATATCTTTCCAGAAGTCAAAAAGGAGCTTTATGCACTGTATTTTGAAAGTGACAAGAAGATGAATGATGTTGTTTGAGGTCACCGGAACACATTACCAAAATAAGGTTCCATAAATGGATAAACTGTCAGAATTGTTGTTGTTTTCAAATGCTAGGCTTTGGCAATGAAGCCATTAGCTCTCTTGCTCTCCAATATTTCTGTGTAGTGGGTCCACAGAAATTGGTGCTTGTGAGAAAAGCCGATGGACTTTAAAACTCCTCCCGGCCAGGTCCGATGGACCCATTAACCAAAGACAGGTGTGGCCCTCCAGACATACTGGGGGTTAAAGTGAGTGGATGATATAACCACCATTACAAGTAAAAAATTGGTGTCCACTTAAAAAACGGTTACATTTATGCTACTTAAAACTGTCAAAATTGTTGTATACAAATATATCAGGATTTTACATTTTAGAGTAGTACAAATCTTGATTGTACTATTTTGCTCTTATTATACTAAAATTTTCTATTGTTATTACTTGCGAGTTGTATAAAGGAGCTGGAGAAGGACGAACGTTCTTATATGCGCACTACTTGCGGTGAATAAAATGGGAATTTCAGTGAACGTCTATTGGGCCAGAATTGGCTTATTCAATAGAAGGTGCACTAACATAAACGAAAATGCTTCTAATGGATGAGTACCTTCATATTGGTACGCTTAGTGTTGTTGGTGCTACTCGTAATTGAAGGAATAGAGCTGAATCCAGGCCCCGAGTTGGAACATTTAGTTGAAATGCTAGAAGTAATTTCAAAAGGTATTGCAGTTTTAAAAAAGAGGAGAAGAGGTTGGATACAAAAATAAGTGACATTTCTCAGGAAATGAAGATGGCTGTTGCAGGTTATTAGATGAGAGTGGAATATGATATCCGGAACCACAAGGAAAGGATAACGAGGCTTGAGAAGAATGAAACAAATGGTAGGGAATATAATATTGTAATCTTTGGAGTGCAAGAAAATAGGGGGAAGAGAGCCTGGGAATAAGTGGAAGACATATTCAAGGAAAAACTGGAAATACTGATACAGAGTTGGGAAATAACAGACGCATTTAGGATTGGCAGAAAAGGGCTCAGGTTGAGGCTGACATTAGTAAAATGTACAACTATGAAAGTTAAACGGATGGTGTTGACAAATGCAAAAAAATTGAAAGGAACAAACATTTTTATTGAGCAACATTATGGAAAAAAAGAATGAGAATTTAGGGCCATTTTACTAAAAGAAATGAAGAAAGACAGAGAAAAAATAAAAATGCTTCTGTCAGAGGCTTGAACATATTCATAGATGGCAGGAAACAGGATATGAGTGGGTAAAATTTGATGACTGACCGAGGTGACGAAGATACAAGAAATCTGAAACACAAGCCATGAGTAGGGAAGCAGCAGTGGAAGTTGTGAAAAGGACAGAAGAACTGCCAACAACTTTGACACATCACATCGTTATGTCACCACAACAGCTGAGAGAAAATGTCAACAGGATGGCCTTGGGAGCGACAGCTGGTATAGACATGTGGAGAGAGGCTTAGATAGCTTCCAGAAGCCATTTTTAAATGCTCCATTCTAGTTTGAATGTTATGTGAATGCTAGTGTTAGATGTGAATTCTAATTCTTTATCCATGTTTTCTCGCTATTGAAAATTTCAGCATTTTTCATCATTTAAGATGCTCCTTGCATCACAGTTTTGGTGTTAAGACTAATGAAACTTGCTACACACGTTTATAAAGAAACAGTGAATAGAAATTGCCCAGGGTTTTATTCTGAGGTGCATTTAAGCACACTTCCTTTACTTCAAAACACAAAAACTTCAAATTTGGGGCAAAAAAGCCATATTCATAGCTTTAAAAATTTATGGAGCCTAAAGTTATTGAGACACAGAGAAACCTAGGGCAAATTCAAAAAATGGAGGTATTGAGAACCTGTTGTTAAAATACTAGACAAAAATTTAAGTCATTTTGTTGCAAGGGACTTTTTAGGTGATGTAACCAAAAATAAATACATTTGACCATATTTTCCAAACTATCAGTTTGAAATTGATAAAATTTGGGCTGTATCATATTTGCACTAAGTTACACCTGAATCTTAAAAAGCAGGCGTTATTAGTTCAGGATTTCAAATTTTCACTCTTAGGTATCCCAGGTATCCTCCTAGGTACTGAGGAAAAAAGGAGTAAGCGAGAACTTTATAAGAGTAATCCAAAATATTTACAAAGAAAATGAATTTAGTATAAAATATGATTGAGGAATGATAACAGAGAAAATACCAAACAATGTACGACTTAGACAAGGTTGCAAATTAAGTCCAGTGCTATTTAATTTATTTATTGATGATATTCCATATGGAATAAGTAAAAATGTTACACATTTACCAATTTTAAATAACAGAGAGATACCAGGTCTGCTCTTTGCAGGTGATTTAGTAACAGATTCCATAACAAGCATTGGCTTAAAAAAATCCTTGGAAGCAATAGGTAAGTTTATTAAAGAATGGGGTCTGAAGATAAATAAAACTAAATCGATCATAGTGGTAAAAAAAGGTTTCAAACTAAAAGGAGAAGAAAAATGGTGGTGGGAAGGTTCAGAAATTGAGGTATTAAGAACTATAATTACCTAGGAGTAAGATTATCTAGTAATGGTGAATGGAGTGACCAAAAAAGGAAAGCACTGGCAGAAGGAAAAATGGCTATGAGTGTTATTAGATCATGTATTAACAAAATACCAAATATGCAAGTAATGTTTGGTTCAATTGTAGAAAGCAGAATGCTATGTGGAATAGAAATATGGGGGCCAGATGAAGGATGGAAAACGATAAATGTTATAGACTGTTTTGTAGACTTGTTTTAGGCTTACCTAGATCTTCACTGAATGAGGTGGCTTAAATGGAATTAGGAAGATTAGGTTAAAAAGCAAGGTGATGGAAAGAATACTGAAATATTGGCTCAGAATATGGAATTTAGATGAGGAAAATACCATTAAACAGTGTTTGGTAGAACAAACAAGAATAAAGGGGAGAGAGACTTGGATATATAGAACTCAAAAGATGTTAAGAGGAAGTAGGTATGGGTTCATTATGGCTAGATAGTGGAAGAATAGAAAAGGGATTCTGGAAAGAAGTAAAAACAAGAATTGAAGATATTGAAAAACAAGAATTGAAGATATTGAAAAACAAGAATTATGGGCTAATGAAAATATCTCTGAAATTATATAAAACATTAAAAAATGATTGGAGCAGAGAAAAATATATTGACTCCTGTGATAAAGTAGGAAGAGAGGGATGACATGGTTTAGAAAAGGAGTAATATACTTAAGGGGTATAAGGAATGGATAAATTAAGGGAAGATATCTAATGTGTGAAAGAGAACATAGTATTACACAAATATAACTATTTTTAACAAAACTTTCACTTATCTTAAGAAAATGATGTCAATTTTTCCTATTAATTGAGATCGATTTCACAAACATTTGCCCACATCTTCAGTCAACACACTTCATGACACTTTGTTACAAATACTTATATTTGTGTAATATTTATTGCTTCACTGTAGCTAGCTTCATTTTTTAAGTAAGAAGATAGTACTTGGCATTATATTTTTTATATTTGAGTTTGATTTATGAGTCACTATGTTTACACTCAAACTTCACTTACTTGCTGTTGTATAATTGAAACGTTTTCAAGATCATTCGATCTCATCCTCAGCTGTTTGGTGACTAAATGAACCTTCCTCTTCTTCCACTACTACGGAGCTCCGATCACTCTGCCATCTGGTGTCAGGGGCACTAAGTTTTAATACTTCATTTAATGCCGGGATTTCAAAATTTATAACTTTATCACGGTTTTTGTTTATGAATATTTTTTTCCAAATATCCAATTCTATGGGTGTACTTAAAGATTTTAACAGTTTAATGTTGTGGCCAATGTTGTGGTTTTCAGTCCAAAAAAAAATATAGGCCACAACATTAAACTGTTAAAATCTTTAAGTACACCCATAGAATTGGATATTTGGGAAAAAATATTCATAAACAAAAACCGTGATAAAGTTATAAATTTTGAAATACTGCCATTAAATGAAGTATTAAAACTTAGTGCCCCTAACACCAGATGGCAGAGTGATCGGAGCTCCGTAGTAGTGGAAGAAGAGGAAGGTTCATTTAGTCACCAAACAGCTGAGGATGAGATCGAATGATCTTGAAAACGTTTCAATTATACAACAGCAAGTAAGTGAAGTTTGAGTGTAAACACAGTGACTCATAAATCAAACTCAAATATGAAGAATACTTCACTGTTAATAATGCTTCTGCTTTTAATATTTATTATATTTTTTACTGTACAAAAACAGGATATTGAGGAGATGAATTTCTTTTGCATAAGTGGGAAAACATATCAAATGAAATAAGAGGCAAAATAATCTTGAATCTAAGATCAACAAAAAACATAATAAAACTGGGAAAATCTATTGGCAAGGTAAGACAAAAATGGCTTTGGAAAACAAGGAAGACTAATGAGAACAGTTAGGCAAAATAGTATAAGGTATAAAGGGAAACAAAAATCTAGATCCCAAGTTTTAAAATGCTACATTATATACACAACCTGGGTTAACTATAATGGGGCATGGGAAAATGCAACTCCAAAACAAGGAGTATGTATGATTTTGTATTTGTTATATACTGTATATGTTATATATGTATGAAGTTGTATATGCCAGATATTAATAACTAAAACCAGACTTGAAATAATTGATATCCTCTGGTAGCTTGGAACCAAGCTAAAATCACATTAAATACAAGATATATGTTCATACCATGGCTTTTTTCTTTTCAAGTCATTAATGAGACCTCCAAACAAACGCCCTGATCTTGCAAGGCCTGATTCCTCTCGCAGCTTTTGTTCATCTTCCTCTTCATCAATATCTTCTCTATTTTTCTCTGTAGGACGTTTCCTTTGATCCTGTAAAGAAATAAAATAATAAATATTTCCTCCAATAGATTAGAAGCAAAAATGTAATGAAAGTTTTACTGACTAATGCTGAGTTGGCAATAAAGCCAATTAACTCTCTTGTTTTTTGGAGATATTTCTTGGAACGAAGGACTGAGTGAAACTGGTTGAATATCATTTAAAATGCATAAAGCAGTTGTTTCTTTGAAATGTTGTACTCAGGAGCAAGAGCCAGTGCTTATCCTCATTCACAAAATAATTATGGTAAAAACTTGATATTACATACTCTTTCTGCATGGAGTTATGCTGAAGCCTAACTCTGTGGTGTGATTCAAAAGCTGTAGCTGTATATACCCTGGGCTCATTTAAACATCACTTCAAACATTCCATCCATTCATCATCTTATATGACCTATATAGTTAAAGACTGCTCTCACATAATATATCCAAATGCAAGATCAAGAACATATTTAGTTAATAAGATTTTATGGATATCTACTTAAAAACCCAAGTGGGATGGCTCAGGCGGTTTTGTCTGTGGTCCTTATTCAGGAGGCCTGGGTTCAATTCCCATGGTCGACCTACCTGACCCATGGATCTTTTCAGGGACTTTCCTGGGCTACTAGGCAAATGTTGGGTAGGTTAATTACATCCCCCAGATTTCCTGTCCCTCTATTTCACCTCCATTACCATTTCATATCATCTATCATCTGTTGGTTTCTTTCAGGATAAAAGTGTTGACAGGTGTCTTGGCGGTGCATGGCGGGATGATATGCTCTGGGTGAACACTTTCTCCTCCAGCAGAACAAACTCCGGTCTCAAAGCTGAGCTAGTGAGCCGATTCAGGAATGCAGCTGGCAGAATGCCAGTTGTGCAAGATTATCTGGAGTTTTCCTTTTTTTTTTTTTTTTTTGTGTAATTTACGTCCTCCAACGTTAAGTCATATCGGACGATGAATGGAATGGATGAAATGATGCTCAAATGAGCCCGGAGTCCATAGAGCTTAGAGTTACCCAACATTCATCTTTCAGGATAAGGAAAAACCCCGGAAAAAACCGTATCCAGGTAACCCACCCTGACCGAGATTCGAAATCGGGACCTCTTGAACGTGAGGCAGACATGCTACCAGCACGCTACCGAGGTGGGTGGAGTTTTCCTTGCTCTGTGGGGTGACCTCTGGACTCCGAACCAGCCTCATGACTGTTTCGGGGCCCTGGTAGGTAGGATGATGATTGTCCTGGACTGCCGGGGAGTTTCTATCTGGTAAAGTGTACGGACCCCGCCCTCTGTACTGTGACTCCTTGGCGTTGGCCGCCCTCTGTCTCCTCTCACCTCATCCTCCCTCCCAGGGGTGCCCCACTTGGAGGCATAGGTATAAAAGACCAGTCTGGTCGAGGTGACAAATCCCCTCCGAACAGCCCAATCCAATCCAATCCAATCTATTTATAAAAGCTATGAGAGCAAAATTTTAGTAGGCAGCTTTGTGCACTGTGTTTTTCACTTAATCTTAGCTTTCTGACCAATCAATAAACATTGAAACTGGAAATAAATGTATGCATATTAAATATACAGATATGTCCACACATGTACATATTATACCCACATACACAACATTTTGTTCACAAAAATGATTTGCATTCACTGCAACAGAAATAAGATAAGCTATCCAAATTCTATAATTATTTAACTCAAGTGCAGATTCTTTCCTCTGACTGTTATGATTGAATTATCATACTACAAATTACAATTATACTGCAAGATCATATCAATTGACTAACATTTTACACTAAATTTGTTTAAATACTGTTCTAATGTATAGAAGTATGCAGGATAAGAAGTAAAGTGTACATAGTACCATCTGTTTTTAAGGTACTGGTTTAGAATCCCTGTAATGATATGACTCTCATTTTCATCTCATTTGGTGTCTAAATGCTCTTCAGTTTTGGAACTTAATCATCTGGCTACCTGAGGGTATTCATTGTACTTCTTGTCTTCTTTCTTTAGCTATTTCATGTGCTTCTTGCTTGCTCTTTATACTAAATATTTCCTTCTTAAGTGCCTCACATATTCTTTTTCATACCACTGACTGACCTTACTGAATTCTTCCCCCCCCCCCTCTCCTCCTTTTTTACCTCCACAAATTAATACATTAGGACTATATTCACCCATATCTGTTGCTGATTCTTTCCGTATCTCTAGTCTCTGGTCATTCCCTCTAGATGATGAAGTACTGCCACTAATCAATATCAGCTTTTTTTCTCCTCTATGTGTAGTACTGCTGAAAATCCAGTTTGTTTCCCTGATTGTTTTGTCTCCTGCTGAAATTTGCATTTCTGTCCCTTGCTTTGTGTCATTCTGCTGTTGTTTTGTTGTCTTACTGTCACTTAGGTCAGCATTTCTCTCTTCTGCTCATACAGAATGAGCCTGAAGTTTCTTATGAATGCAATGTATCCTTGTTTCCTCCTTTTTCAATCAGTCTCTTTCTTTGTTCTCTTTATTTATATGATAGGTTCTTATTATATAAGCAGATGTTTCTCTTAAATCTCATTGCCAAGCCAGTGTCTCTTGTTATAACTTCTCCTGTCTTTAAAATTAGGCAAATGAGTCAACCTTATATACACTTTTTTCCACTTAAAAGCTTTTTTTTTGAAGACTACTTTCTGGGAACTTCTTCCATATCCTAAGTTCTGTTGTCATCTGATGGTGCAACCGGTGCCTACCTTTGGCTTGGCATTGTTTTCATTCCTGCCATGAATGACGTCATCAAACTTATCACATAATAAGATGGCAGCACAACACCAAACTGAAGGCAGTGACCAGTTGCATCATCAGTCAACCACAGAACTGAGGACAGGGAAGAAGTTCTTAGAAACTATTCTTCATAAAAAACTTGTAAGTGGAGACAAGGTTGTCTCATTTGACTAATTTTAATAACAGTGGCACTCCACTTTCTGAAATACTTCTTTTTAATCTATATTATGGTATTCTCCTGTCTGTTTCATGGTTGCCATGTCACTTAGCTCCTTTTTCTTCTCTTCCATGGTAGTAACTGTACTACAAGTCTGTTCTTCTTTATTACCGGATTAGCACCCTGATTTTATTAGAAGACATTAAAACATCTACCAACAAAGGTTTGTCTTTGTTCTCTCTTGCTTTTTCTGTCCCAACTTTGGAATGTATTTTTGCCAATTTCAGATTGCAGTTGGTAAATCTCCAGTACCATCTTCAATGCAATTAGTCTCCAATTTGCAATTGCAAGATGATCAAGTTTTTGACTGTTATATTGGTCTTTACAAATGCTTCAATAGTATCTAAAATGAATCACTCTTTTATAGCTTTCACTCAACTCTCACTAGTTAGTGTTTCTTGCAATGTGATCATGGCATAAGGGGGAAATTTCACACAATATTAAAATCCTATTTAGTAAACAGAAAACAATGTACAGTAGTTAGAACCAAGAGTAGAAATACAATAGAATCAATCACATCCAATTATGAAAACATCATAGCAGGAGTTCCTCAAGGATCTGTCCTGGGACCAATACTTTTTTTGATCTACGTGAATGATCTTCCTATAACTACACATTCAAAAACAGTGACGTATGCCGATGACACCTCATTGATATTTGGTACTAAGGAAGTAAATGGAATGGAGAAAATAATAACTACAGAAACGCAAATTATCTATAATTATCTTACAAACAATAGCTTGAAAGTAAATCTTCAAAAAACAAAAACAGTCATGTTCCAACACTGCAATAACAGGTATAGTAGTAATCCTATTAATATAAATATAAATGGTGAACAAATCGAGCAATTAGATAAGATAAAATTCTTAGGAGTGATTATTGATGAAAACCTAACATTCAGACACCATATCGACTATATATGTAAAAAGATAAGTACAAATCTATATTTATTAAGGAACCTAGCAAAATACCTAAATTCTGAATATCTGAAACTAACTTATTATGGAATAATACATTCACATCTACAATATGCAGTTGAGATATGGGGAAGCACTTGTATGACTAACATGAACAGATTGCTAGTTTTGCAGAAAAAATGTGTAAGATGTATATATAAGGTAAATAGAAGAGAATCATGTAGAAATGTTTTTGTAGAAAACAAAATCCTAACAGTAGTATCTCTATACGTTTTTAAAGTAATAATGTTTGTAATTAGCAAGGATGAAATGGGTAACTTAAACATTGTCACAAACATGAAACAAGGACACAAAATAATTACCACAGAATAACTTTAAATAAGAAGTCAACAGATAAAGATCCCTTAATAATGGGAAAATTATTATTTAATAAACTACCAAATTCACTAAAAACAAAAAAAGGTAAATTATTTAAAAATGAACTAAACAAGTTTCTAATACAAAAATGCTTGTATAGACTGGACGAATTGTAATTGTAATTAAATGTATATAACTGTTTATTTTGACGTATCCGACAACATGTAAGTGTTATTATGGATGAAAATAAATTATTATTATTATTATTATTATTATTATTATTATTATTATTATTATTATTATTATTATTATTATTATTATTATTATTATTATTATTATTATTATTATTATTATTATTATTATTATTATTATTATTATTATTATTATTATTATTATTATTATTATTATTATTATTATTATTATTATTATTATTATTATTATTATTATTATTATTATTATTATTATTATTATTATTATTATTATTATTATTATTATTATTATTATTATTATTATTATTATTATTATTATTATTATTATTATTATTATTATTATTATTATTATTATTATTATTATTATTATTATTATTATTATTATTATTATTATTATTATTATTATTATTATCATCACACACAGAATATCAGTACAAGCTTGGGCTGCTTTTTGTCATTACATGTGTTTATCTGGTATCTTTGGTTGCTGAGTGCATCTTTACACCCAAAAATCAAGTTACATTTCACAATATTTACAAAGCAGCATGTTAGAAGTCACAATGTGACCTTCAGATTTGAAATTAGTAGCATGCTGCTGTAAAGTTACTTTTACCTTCAGCACACTGTATTTGAAAATATTAGACTGTTGTCTACAACAGCACAGTAATAACACACACTTCCAAGCTAGACAGACACTCAAGATGTCATGACTTGCCAATTTCTGCTCTTGTTGAGCCAATCGGAATAATCAATGAACATAGCAACAGCTGAATGCCTATGGCCTAGTGCTGAGACTTGGGCTATAAAATAAAATTAATGTAATAACTATTTTGTTGCTAACCAGGCATTCCCTTACTTGAATATGAAAATATTGTGCAAATTTATACTGAATGCCCAAAAATGGTGCTATTTTATGAATTTATTGAAATTTTCTTTATTTACAACCTTTTTATTTTATCACAGTTGATAGTTTGGAGGCATCATCTCTGCTCTATGTGAGGCTTATGTGCCAAAAATCGGGTACAGAGTATAGCTGGAAGTATCCGAAAACGAGTCCAGAATATGTAGGAACAAATAAGCATAATAACACAGTATTTTTCAGGAGGGATTCTTTACCTATGCAGGCAGTGGTCTACACATGGCATATGTAAGGAGCACCAGCACAGAGTCACGAGGGTTATCCAGCAGCTACTAGTAAGTGGTCGCATACGGCACTTTTCAGGTTCAGTTTTGGGCGTTGTGGTTCTAATCCAGCAGATTTTTGGTACACAGGCCCCACATAGACTAGAGATTATGCCTTCAAACTCTCAAGTGAATACAGATATGAGCATAGTTCCCTTGTTAGAATAGTCCAAAACAAAGTATTGTGCAAACAAAATCAGTTTGTAATGAAAACAAAAGAAGTTTCTTTTATCACTAATTAAAAATATCTAACATCAGTAGCTGTAACTATTGAGTGATTATATTATGAGGGTTTACTGATCAACCTTAATAACCTATTCATATGCCTGATAAGCAAGGACTCAAAACATATTTATATTTGGTAAAACATAAAAGTAAGGAAAATAATGAAGAGTGAGCTCGGATAATAACCTTACCTGAGAAGGTACAGCAGCAGGAGGTTCAATCCGAATAGTGGGATCCCATTCTCCTGGAGGTAGAACAGTGACGGCATCCAGAAATTCATCTACTGCTGCTAATAAATGATTACGATTCCGTGCTTTGTAAGCAACGTCATGGAATACTTCATCTGACATTAGAGTAGCCATGGCTCGACCCACCTCATGGAAATTTACTAATCCACCCTGTAAAGAGCATACAGAAATAAAATAATTAATAAGAAACTTGGATATATGCAAGCATGCTTTGAACCTCACAAACTGAGTTTCATTCTTAGTGATTTATTTTTTAATAAATAGCAGTATCTGAGTAAAAATAAAGTCTCATATGTTAATGATATATCAGTCTCAATTATTAAATACTAAGATATTTGAAACTCACCTCCAAATTTAATGTTGTTAACTGTTCAAGGTATTTATATGTGAAGCTGCAATTAATATCATTTTTATCAGCAAGATATTAAGATTTCATTTCTTGCTATGAGTGCAATCATTCACTTATTGTCCAGGCATAAACATACATACATGTAAATATGATGTCTATGAATGAAACTAACAATACCTTCAAATGTATCTTTGGCAGATGTTGTTGTTTTCATATGCTAGGCTTTGGCAATGAAGCCATTAGCTCTCTTGCTCTCCAATATTTCTGTGTAGTGGGTCCGGCAGGTAGGGCTTCACAGGTTAAAAGATGTTCTTCAGTCATTTCCTCTTCTTTGTTGCACAGAGGACAATTTGGACTTGTATAAATTCCTATTCTGTGTAAGTGTTTGGCCAAATAATCATGTTCCGTAAGTAATCTAAAATTTGCTACTGCAGCTATTTTGTACTTCAGAAGAGAGCTATTCAACTTATGTGTGGAGCATCGTCTAGGACACACTGTAAACCGTTATTTATTGAGTTGGGCATATTAACCATGCGTTCTTTGTTTATTATGAATTGTCTCTTATATGTTAAGATGAATATAGATTTATATACATTGTGTTCTTCAGTTCATAATTACTCCACAAGAAACAGTGCTAACATTTATATTGCTAAATGCAAATACAGAAAAGTTCAACATTCATTTGAAATTACATCTTTAAATCTATTTAATAGTCTTCCCAACAATGTCAAAGTTCTGCCACTAGTACTATTTAAAAGAAAAGTTAAATCTACACTGCTCTCAAATCCTGTGTACAGTATTACAGAGTTTTATAACAGTAATATGTTTTTGTAATGTTTTAATGTTATTTTTTGTATGTGTTTTTGACGTTGCTATACAACCTTTGTATTGTCTTGGCAAATAAATTATATCTATCTATCCTGATTATCTTTCCATCAGATTTCTGTGATTCAGAATTACAGATCCACTCTGCATGGTCTCAGTCTCCAATTAGCCAGGGTAAACCAAGTGAGATGGCTTTGTTGTAACAAACAAATCTCGCATTTCTCGCATTTAGGTGGTCTTGGTGGGGCTGGTCACTCTGACCATAGGTTTTTCAAGGGTTTTCCTTGCAAAATGAGTGTTGGGATGGCTTCTCTTTTGCCATTAATTTTCTTTCTCTTATTCCTATCACTTTAGTAATAAAGTAGAAATGTGCACACACTGTGTAGAGAATTTTTTACATCTAGTTCTCTTTGGTATAAGTGGCAACGGATTTTCATCTATTCTTACACTTTACAATATGATATCAATCACATTTTTCTGAACAGAGAACACAGATCGTAGAAAGTCTTACTGAAACACATCTTGTGACAGAAGCCATGAATTGCCAGTTTTGTAGTCATATGCCACATTTCATAGTTCACTTGCGTCCAGTATTAGTCTTACATCGTGTATGTTGCAAAAAATTCCATTAGTATTCCTTTCTTGGAAGTGTTGAAAACAGTGTTGTTATATAAATTAAATTTAAAGGGAGTCGATTAATGACACTAAACAACACTTACTTTTAAATTTTTCTGGAACATGTTTCAGAGACTTTGCCTCCAACCTTAACCGGCCATCGACTCCCTTTAAATTTAATTTATATAACAACACTGTTTTCAACACTTCCAAGATAGAAATTGTAAAATTAGGCTAACAAGTCTTTAAGAAGTGAGACTCGATGGCCGGTTGAGGATGGAGGCAAACTCTCTGAAACATGTTCCGGAAAAATTTAAAAGTAAGTGTTGTTTAGTGTCATTAATCGACTCCCTTTAAATTTAATTCCATTGGTATGCTTCTTTTTTTCTCTTGCAGGTCTTGCAGAAGCTTCTTGTAGTCTTCCGCAGCTGGCAACAGTAGTGTGTACCCCAGATCTTCTATTAGAAATGTCTCCCTGGTAAGTTCATATGTTAGTCGTGATCTGAATTCTGTGATACTCCCAGAACTCTCATCTCTTCCAACTGCTTGTATGTGAGAATTTCCCCCTGTGTGTTAAGAACATACCCAAGGATGGATAATATCTTAAGCCTGTACAGGTTCATTGCTGTGCTGAGTGATAGTTGCCTGGTGATCCTGATTTCATTCACAGCCCTGATTGCAGCCACCACATTTGCCCTAATGTGGAGCCTGAATCTCTTCTCTGTTGTCTGTATTATAATGCCTAAGTATTTAAAGTACTTCAAGATAACTCCAAGATTTAAACTCGGGACACCTTGAAATAAAGGCAGAAGGAGGTGAACTTCTATTATTTTTTCATCAAATTCCTACCTATAAATATGATCAGTACCATTTTTATGAACTTTTTTGAATCGATATTGAAGATAGCTATAAAATATATTTCCTGAAAAAAATTTTAAATGCCATTTCTTGAGTTTTGTTAAAATGATCCTTATCCTCAAGTAAGCATTTCTGTAAGCAGTACTTTTATTTTTTCTTGCCATAACATCATCCACTTTTTCTTTTATGAAATATTTTTTCTTACCTTTATATACTTTAGTATCTAATATTTATTAGTGGTACTGCTGCAATGTCTGACACTACAGTCCGGCCGTTGTATCTCCGGCTCTGACATTTGGCAATTGCAAGATGTGGAGGGGGAAGGTTTCAACATACCGTAATGAGCAATTGAAAACATATCCTCAAAATTATCTTTACAATGAAAATATAGTACTATATTAGCTTTAAAACACTAACTCCAACTTGCAATTTCAGTATCATGCAAGATATGTATTACAACACCACTCTATTCGAATATTTCATTCACAACTTTCACACACACTAACTGCATCTGTTGGTAGTACAGGGAGTCTCTACATCAGGTGATGTGGTCAGGAAGTTAAAACTGTCTGCTAGTGTCAATCAGCATTGTTGCTGCTAGGCACAGATTAATACTGCTAGGCGTGGCTTCCGAACCCAACACCATGTTGCCAGCTTAAATTTGTTTGAGCCATGTGGCTTTAGCTGGTTGTGCTGGTGAACTTTCTTTGCTATATTTTGCGTGCAAGAATTCCGATTTTTAGTGTTTGTAAGTCCTATTATTGTCGCTATTATAATCATATGGATACTGGTTCGTGAAATATGCAAATACGTGAAATATTTAAAATACGCATTGTTCCTCTGCTTAAAATTCCTGCTAAAGAACTGGCAACCACCTGCCTGTCCCTCACGAGAAATGTCAGAGCCGGAGAAAGAGCGGCCAAACTGTACAGATGAACTAAGTTCCCTAAATACTGAT
>JAUKNK010000186.1:1565000-1573692 GCA_030765055.1 Mantis religiosa
CCACAGTGAAGTTTCGATATCGATTTCTGAGTGGAATACAGTTATTCCTATAACTACTATTAGCAGTAACAGAAAGAGTAAGAGAGAGAGGAACAAAAAAGGAACAAAATACAGCTGCTTTAGGGTAGGCCATGCGGAATTAGAGTTTGATAACTAGGAGCAAACTGATTTATTTATAGCAAGAAACGCTCAACTGTTTTCGCATTTCCTAACAAAGGTTATGATCTTATCAGCTTAAATGCTCTTAAAACTAATATTTAGGCTGTCATGTGTAAAAAGGACATGTAGAATGAGTTTGTCTCCTTCAAAGTGTCTTTGATAAAAAAAAAGTTGAAATCCATTCATTGTTTTACACAATATTCACGCTTATGTGCAGTGTTGTACCCAGGAGATACACGCAATACGTTTAATATCTAAACTATATATTTTATTTATCTACCACGTACAACAGCACTGCACCAAAAATTCGATATCGTGGTGGCCCCAAACAACAAATTAATAATAAAAACATTAGAAAAATATAAGTGCGCGCGTGTACATATTTTTGTGAGCAACATGAATTAAAATCGAAGAGTCGCAATTTTAGTTCAGTATCTTCTGAGCCATTTTGGAGCTCCTGCGCCCTCCCTTTCTTCTGCAAGTGCAACATCGCAGCATCCGAGCTATGGTCAGAGATTTGATCTCTGTATCATTGAGACGTGTCACTGTAGTGCCCCGTAATAGGGATTTGCTGAGATCTGTAATCCTATCTCAAACTAGAATAATCCTCCTCTATAATGATATGGGAGGGGAGACAGTGAGAGAAATATTTTGTAATGGAGTGCTCTTGGGCTGCTATTGGTGGAGGAATATTCATGACGTATATAGAAACGGTTTCCATAGAAACGGTTTCTATAGAAACGTCAAGGCAAGCGACATCCTGCTTTGCACAATGTGTGGGATTTAGACTCACAAATAGAGTTAGCTCTCTGCTCCTTTTTCCTCGTGCAGCCAAGGAAATTTGCTTCCTCGCTAATCAGATAGAATTCCTGTCACTACAAATTGCGAGGAAACCAACATTATTTTTTCATATTAATATAAAGTTTGTAAATAACGACGATAACATAATAATAAAATAACAATAAAATAGTAATGAAACAATAATAAAATAATAATTATTAATAATAGGAATAATAATAATAATAATAATAATAATAATAATAATAATAATAATAATAATAATAATAATAATAATAATAATAATAATAATAATAATAATAATAATAATAATAATAATAATAATAATAATAATAATAATAATAATAATAATAATAATAATAATAATAATAATAATAATAATAATAATAATAATAATAATAATAATAATAATAATAATAATAATAATAATAATAATAATAATAATAATAATAATAATAATAATAATAATAATAATAATAATAATAATAATAATAATAATAATAATAATAATAATAATAATAATAATAATAATAATAATAATAATAATAATAATAATAATAATAATAATAATAATAATAATAATAATAATAATAATAATAATAATAATAATAATAATAATAATAATAATAATAATAATAATAATAATAATAATAATAATAATAATAATAATAATAATAATAATAATAATAATAATAATAATAATAATAATAATAATAATAATAATAATAATAATAATAATAATAATAATAATAATAATAATAATAATAATAATAATAATAATAATAATAATAATAATAATAATAATAATAATAATAATAATAATAATAATAATAATAATAATAATAATAATAATAATAATAATAATAATAATAATAATAATAATAATAATAATAATAATAATAATAATAATAATAATAATAATAATAATAATAATAATAATAATAATAATAATAATAATAATAATAATAATAATAATAATAATAATAATAATAATAATAATAATAATAATAATAATAATAATAATAATAATAATAATAATAATAATAATAATAATAATAATAATAATAATAATAATAATAATAATAATAATAATGACAGAGAGACAGCCTTTATTGCCGTAAACTTTACAGTAAAGCAACGTCATAAATTAAAACTTACCTAGCCACATTATAAAAGTCATTTATGGAATATAATGGGTTTGCCACCAATGTATGGCGTATAGTCATTTTAAAACTTAAAATAGGGAGCTCTCTTAGTCTTTGTGGTAAAAAATTGTATAATTTAATTGAAACGACTATAAAACTATTCTGAATTTAGGTGTGTCTAAATTTATTTATATATAAATTCAAACAGTTTCTTGTTGAGTAATTATGTATACTAGAGCAAAGTATAAAGCTATTAAGATTTTCTTTAACTAATAACAGGCAATACAGCACATACATAGATGACAACGTTAAAATACCTAAATGAATAAAAAGTGGTTTACAATGTTCTTTTGAATGAACTCCACAAATTAATCTAAGGGCATTTGTTTGCAATATAAATATCTTAGCTGATAAAGAGTGATTTCCCCAGAAGAGTATACCATAGTTAACATGTGAATAAATATGAGCATAGTAAACCTTCATCATAACGTCCTTGTTAATACTGTTCCTTAAAATTCTCAACATGAAAATTCCTGTTGTGATATTTTTGATACATAATCGATATGTGTTGACCAGCGAAGCTCTGAATCGATATAAATACCTAAAAATTTTATAGATGATCCAGAACCACCAGTGTTAAATTTATACTGAACATCATTGGTTTTACCTGTGTTTACAGTTAGACTGCGTTACACCAATGGGTAATTTAAGTTTTAATGTGTTTTTAGTTTTATCATAAAAATTAATAGCTAAATTATCAGCAGAAAGATATGGAGTAAAGATTTTGTGACAAATTGAAACGGGGAGGTCATTAATATAGATGATAAAAAGTACAGGTCCCAAAATAGAGTCTTGTGGAACACCATAATTTACAGGATTGAACTCCGATAATCTGCCATTAAAATAAGTTGCCTGGGACCTATTACTAAAACAATAATTTCGAAATTTAATGCTATTGTCCTGAAAACCATAAAAACTAAGTTTCTCTAAAAAAATATTAGGAGAGACCAGATCGAAGACTGTGGAAACATCGAAAAATCTACTTGATACAATGTTACTATTATTAATATTTTCATAACCTTGCCTTCACAGTACTCATGCAATTTCTGAAACAAAACTGGTTGTTATTTAACAAAAGGTTCTCTCAAAATAAACAACAATCTGTTTACATAATGGAGATTCAAATACCTTACCTATTAATGGAATTATATTAATCGGCCTGTAATTATCATAACAAGTTTTGTCTCCTTTCTTAAACACTCGAATTACTTTTGAGAATTTAAAATCATCTGGGAAATAGCCACCTTTAAGGCAGCTTTTAAAAACATAAGACAATGGTTCACATATATACGGGGCAGCTGATTTTAATATGTTAGAATTAATTCTATAAACATCCACACATGTTCTATTATTTAGATTCATAGTAACAGAGTAAATATCTTCAACACTGAGTTCTAGAAATCCAAAATTACAATTTGGCTTGGGCAACTTATTTAAAAATGACTTTGATTGGTTACTAATAGGTATACTATTTACAATATCATTGACTTTGTCAATAAAAAGGAATTAAATTCTTCACAATTTATATTAATTGAAGATGTGTCGGACTTTGAATTAGAATTTAAAAATTCAGATATAACTATTCATGAAGATTTTGAGGTATTATGAATTCTTAATGAATGTTGAATAATAGTTCATTTTAGTTGTCTTTAAGGTATGTTTGTATTTCTTTTTCATATTGATATACCTGCTTTTGTATTCGTGGATACCAAACTTAACATAAAGTTCATGAAGTATCATACATTTTTCTTTTAAAATACGGAGTTGATCGTTGTACCACTTTTTATTGTTACATTTATTCTTAGGCTTATGTCTGAAAGTTATAAAAGGAAATGCTGAGTTGACAAAATCATAACATTTGGTTAAAAAAGATTCAGAAATATCAGAATAATTAAGTATGCTGTACAAATTGATCCAGTTAGTGTTAATTAGTAGATACACCAAGTATGTTACGTTACAATAATTAGTGTCCCTTATTGTTATTAATTTATTTGACAGATTATTATCGTCGTAATCAATAGTAGCTAAAATAAAATTGGATAATGATCAGAAAATATACAAGGAATAACTTCCGCATAACATTTGTCGAGATGTATGGAAGTAAAAGCATTATCCAAACAAGTACCAGATATAGGTCGAGTAATTTGTGTAATCAAGTAACGTAACCCAAAACATAAAAAAAACTAATTAAATCACTCAGATCATTACTTGACTTGTTGAAGTTAACGTTAAAATCATCACTAACAACAATAGTTATGTTCGTTTTACGACTGAAGGAAATGATAAAAGCGAGTTAAAAAATCAGTAAAGCAAGTTCTTAAATTACTATGTGATCTGTAAAAGTTAACACACAAAATATTAAAACTTTTAATAAAGATACAGCAGGCTTCACAGTTGTCATTTACAACAAAGTTAGTTATATTCAATATTTGACTAGATTCGTGCTCATTTTTAACGAAAATGGCAGAGCCGCCGTGTTTACCACTTAGCGTACAAAAATAACTTGCTAAGTAAAACCCTGGAATTTTCAACATAAGCAGTTCTTTGTCTCTAAGCCAGTGTTCAACAATAGAGATTAAGTCTTGATCATGATCGTTAACAATATCTATTAAGCTATCCATTTTATTCAATATATTCTACACATTCCAATTATTTTAAAATTTAATTTATGTTTATTCTTCATATTTACATTTATAAGGCCAGTAGTTATGTTGTCTATTTTTCTTTGACAGCCCTGTAGTTTAAAGAATATTTTGGAAAATGAAATTTACTTATAAAAGAACCACTGGGGCAGAATTCCGGTGTATAAACTATCTCGAATACAACTGAAGGCACACCAATTTTAAAAGAACCGTAATTAGATTTTAATTTTTCTACAACATAGTTGCCCGGTTTAAGGTCATTTAGGTACTCAAGGACCTGAGAGCATTCAATGTCAGGGTCAAGTCGCGAAACAAACAGAAAGTGAAATTTGTCAGGTACACCAATTTTACCCTCGGCAGCATTACCGATAAGAAATTCTTTTTTATGTACAGACTTATTTGGGTTTGCATACACTTTAATTTGAGCTGTAGGTTTTGACTTACTTTTATAAATTACTTGCTTCCAGTCTTCTTCACATTGATTAGCTTGTGCAACACTATCACTATATTCTGTAGATTCTGCTTGCACTACACATCCTGCAGCTGGCTGAAAATTTTTCTTAAGCTGACCATTGTCGTCTTTGTTTTCCGCTGAACTGTCTTTACGTTGTCGGGATAGGTCGGCGACAACACACTGTAAGTTGCATCACACACATCTTTCTCAACTACCACTGCCCGAGTTTCTTGTAGCTGAACCATTGAATTGTACGTATTTACCTCAGAAGATACCGTAGTTTTCTTTTTTGTTGACATCTCCGTATGAAGTTCTTTATACTGGGCAGCACGGTCGGACGTGCGTAATAACTGAATTTGAAGCTTTAAGGTGTCAATATGTTCATTTTGTTGACAAATCATCAAGTATTTTTGCTTAATTGTATACTCTAAGTAAACAATTTCTGTTTTGTAATCCTTATTATCCACAGTCGGGTCGTCAGAAACACAGATATCCAAATTTACTGTATTATCGCAGCAATTTATAAGTCTCTCATTTTCATTTATAATTTGTATAGACTTTAACAAAGCCACACAACTGTTGTGAGACATTTTTCCACAGTTTACACATTTTAAACCACTTTGAGCTATCTTAGAACACCGTTTACAAGTCTTAATATCGTCCACCTTTTCTTCTTCCATTAGAAAGGAAGGCACTTAACACAAACTGCGTAAGCAAGCTGTAGTACGGAGCGGTCGTTGGACACGTCCGCACACGTCGAAGACCAGTCGAAGACTAATGAAATAATAATAAAATAACAATAAAATAATAAACATAAAATAATAATAACAATAATAATAACAATAATAACAACAACAACAATAATAATAATAATAATAATAATAATAATAATAATAATAATAATAATAATAATAATAATAATAATAATAATAATAATAATAATAATAATAATAATAATAATAATAATAATAATAATAATAATAATAATAATAATAATAATAATAATAATAATAATAATAATAATAATAATAATAATAATAATAATAATAATAATAATAATAATAATAATAATAATAATAATAATAATAATAATAATAATAATAATAATCATAATAATAATCATAATCATAATAATAATAATAATCATAATCATAATCATAATCATAATCATAATCATAATCATAATCATAATAATAATAATAATAATAATAATAATAATAATAATAATAATAATAATAATAATAATAATAATAATAATAATAATAATAATAATAATAATAATAATAATAATAATAATAATAATAATAATAATAATAATAATAATAATAATAATAATAATAATAATAATAATAATAATAATAATAATAATAATAATAATAATAATAATAATAATAATAATAATAATAATAATAATAATAATAATAATAATAATAATAATAATAATAATAATAATAATAATAATAATAATAATAATAATAATAATAATAATAATAATAATAATAATAATAATAATAATAATAATAATAATAATAATAATAATAATAATAATAATAATAATAATAATAATAATAATAATAATAATAATAATAATAATAATAATAATAATAATAATAATAATAATAATAATAATAATAATAATAAACAATAACTTCCAAAGGAGAAACATAACATTTTTATATAAAACTCCCATAACAAACTACCCACTACACGGAAGATTTTTTCGAAATTTTTCGTTTTCTTTAAGATGATTCACTATTTTTATTAAACTACCACCAGTTGAAGATGTTTATCTGACAAATAAGATGTATATTTTGAATTTTCTGGAAACAGCCTGTGAAGTTTTCATTTGAAAGGAGTTTTATATAGTCGTATATAATTAAAAAATGCTAAGCGATGGACGAAAACTTACTGAATAGGAAAGAAACACTATTTAAAAAAACTCAATTTATTCCAAGTTACTCTTTATGACACAAAGCATTTATGAGGTGCCCTTTATTAACAGAATTTCTCAATACGTATTCTTTTAAAGTTCTGCCTATATTCGGTTGTTCCTCACATTTACATAGAAAGAATATGGAATTTCAAGTCCATCATATAGCGCCAGAATCACTACTCCCTTTGTACTGTAACTAAACGTTTAATACAGTTATTTCTGCCAAGATTTATCTAAATTAAAGTGAAGAATGTTACGTTATTTTGATTTTGTTGTAGGTACAGGAGAAATGTGGGAATGTAATAGGCCTTAAGTAGTACTAAAATATTTTAAGAGCCGGTCCCTATGTGTTAGCTATGAAATTCCGTTCACCTTACATGGCTAAGAATAAAACGAATGACTTCACATTTGAGAAAAGTATAAGTATTTGAAAATTCAAACTAATAACAAGGAATATCTCGGAAATCGTTCACTTCATCAAATTGAATCTGATAAATTGTGTTCTTTAACGATATATAAATATTCTGTGCAATAAGATTTTACCTATATCTTGCGGTTTACCAATTATGTCAGTTTCTCAGAATGAAGAGGACTTCTGAGGACATTCCCAGAAAATTTAAGATATTCACATTAATTAGTTAAAAAGTATCTTAAACCTGTTGGTAGTAGGAAATTACTACGGAGAGGATTTGGCACTTCAAACAGACTAGATCTATTAAACCTATAGCCCCAAGTGGGGCACCCACGGGAGGATGGATGAGATGATAGGAGACATGGGCGACCGACCCCAAGGAGTCACCACAGTACAGAGGGCGAGGTCCCTAACTTTACTAGATAGAAATTCCCAAGCGGTGGGTTTGGGACAATAGTCATCCCACCTACCGTGGCCGCGAAACAGTCACGAGGCCTGTTCGGAGACGAGAGCAGGATACCGGCATCCCGCCAGCCGCGTTCCTGAATCGGACCACTAGGCCGTCTTGGAGGCCGAAGTCCGTCCCGCCGGAGGGGAAAGTGTTCACTCAGAGCATATCATCCTGTCATGCAACACCCCCCGTAGGGGAAGGGATCCGTCCCTTTTAGCTGCCAAAGTGCGGGCGCTACGGACCCCTAGCACTCGTGGTACCTCTGACGTTACTAGAGGAACCTCGGGCCGAACATAACGAGCCCCTCCCGCAAGGGAGTTGTTCGGATTGGGTTGGTCTCGAGGGGGCAGTTGGTTCCCGCTACCCACGGGCAATTGGGTACCTCCGGCCAGACCGCCAAGGGCCGCCCGGAGGGGGCAGAGGGTTGTCTTATAAGTCCCGGGGACTAGCCTGCAGAGCTAGTAGCTGGTGAGCTAGACACTGGCGGCCCTACCAAGGTTATTTGGTAGCTGGTTCATTAAGGACTGGCGCGTATGTGGCGTATCCACATCCGTCCTGTTTGCCGTAAGGCAGACGGGGGGGGGGCAGCTTATAAAATAGGTGCTGTCCTAATGGAAATAACAGATGAGGCCCGGGTT